>CM065596.1:105934909-106000247 GCA_033119425.1 Bufotes viridis
CTATCCAATGAAATGAAACTATTACTATCTGTTGGCTTGGAATATATCTGGGTTAGTAGTTTTGAATCAATATGGTTAGGTCCAGAAAATGTACTTCATTCTTGTTAAAAGTAGGCGTAAATTGCAAATAAAAATCATTTTTATTTATTTTCTTAAAAATTTCTTGAAATGAATCCTCTCCTCCTTTCCTATAAAAATAATATTATCAATGAACCTGTTCCAGAGGACCATATTCGCACGAAGTGTGACCCCCAATCGCCCCCTCCCCCAAATCTCAGCGCAAATCTGGTCCCCATCGCGGTCCCCCATGTTTGTAGATAAAAGGTATCCTCAAATTTTAAAGAAATTGTGAATTACAATAAACATTATACAATCCTCGATGAATTAAATTTGTTCAGGTGTTAGTTTTTTCTCCTTATTTAAAAAATACTCCTTTTTATTCTCTATTATAGTGTAGAGGGATGTGAAGTCAAAAGTGGCTAAAATATAGTCGAGTTTCCACTCAATTGTTTTCAAATTTTTCAAAATATGTTTGGTGTCCTTTAAGTAAGCTGGGAGTTTCTGAACATATTCTTGTAAGATAACATCCACATATTTAGATAAATTTGATGTTAAACTCCCAATGCTCGCTGTTATCGGCCTACCTGGTGGATGAGTTTCTGATTTATGTACCTTTGGTAGGTAAAAAAATATTGATATTATCGGTGTAGATTATTCATAAATTTAGCCTCTTCTATGGTAATAATTCCCTTTTTGTTTCCATCCTGTATTGGGCTACATGCACACGACTGTGTGTGTTTTGCGGATCCGCAAAACACTGAAACTGCTCCGTGTGCCTTCTGCAATTTGTGGAACGGAACAGGCGGCCCATTATAGAGATGCCTATTCTTGTCCGCAAAACGGACAAGAATAGGACATGCTCTATTTTTTTTGCGAGGGCACGGAACGGAGCAACAGATGCGGACAGCACACGGAGTGCTGTCCGCATCTTTTGCAGCCCCATTGAAGTGAATGGGTCCACGCCCGAGCAAAATATGCGGCTGGGACGCGGACCAAACATACGGTGGTGTGCATAAGGCCTTAATTTGTTTAATCCTAGCTTAAATTGATATGTTGGATTTAATGGTAGTTGTTTATATGTTTTTGCATCATTCAATGATCTCGTGGATTCATTATGGTATTGTTCGTAATCTAGAATTACGATCCCCCCTCCCTTGTCTGCAGGGCGGATTATCACATCGTTATTCATTTGTAACATTTTTATACTGTGTTGTTCTTCCTTACTTAAATTATGAGTATATGTTCTTCTCTTTGGATTTATTTTTCTCAAGTTCCTCAATACCAAGGCTTCAAAGACCCTAAAAGCGTCAGAGTATTTGTTTATTGGATTAACATTTTGTTTCATTTCCAAATTAGTATGCATACATTTTATTTTTATTTGAAATTTTCCATTATCTGACTCCGATCTATTCGTATTTTTCTTTGGTATCGTTGTTTTATTTCTGACTTTTCTTCGGACTGCAGCACTATAGCTTCTATCTTCATCCTTTTTGGAATTTGTAGTTATTTCACCTTCCTCCTCATCCGTAGACATATTCTCTAATCGACTATATTTATTTGTTATTTCTAAAGGACTGTCGTTTTTATCTTTATCCATTTCTTCGCTATGATTCTTATTAATATGCACTGATGGGGTAAAAGGAATGGAGTTAGTTGTATTTCTCAGGCACTCTTGTGTTCTGAGGATTTCTGTACTTTCATTATATGTTGAAAAAACTCCACTAACCTCTTCTATGTCTTCACATAAGATCTCGTCTACTGTATTGTATGCGGACTTTTCTTTTGTGTTCTTCACCTATTGTTAAATGTGGTATTGTATCCCTTTTGAATTTCTGTTTCTTTTTAACTATTATTTCATCCTCTTTTGTTCAGATTCTATTCTTGATGGATCTTGATAACTGAATAATGTCTGGACGGTCTTTGTAGGGTCTTAGGGCTTCAAACAACTCCACAATCTCTCTATTTATTTTGACTAAGTCATTTGTTCTTTTTCAAAAATAAATTTGACGGTTGTTCTAGAGAAATTATGGAAAAGTTGGTCCCACTCTTTCAGGGTATTCATATCTCCGACATTTCTAGGGTTTTAGTACACTTTTAAGCCCTTTGGTATAATGCCCCACTCCAAATATTTCTCCAGAGAGGCTACCTCCCATAGATCTCTCATTTCCTCTTTGGAAATCAAAGAAAAGACTCACCCTACAGCTTTAAAGGCAAGTGCATTTTATTATGCCTTATAATAATATAGTATTGTTTGATACTCAATTAGCCAGCTGGATTCAATCTACTAATGTAATCTAAAAGTTAAGGGTGTATTAGGCCCCTTTCAGATGAGCAAGTTCCACGCATGGGACTTTCAGCATGTGTCAGGGAGAGCACCTTCCTGAATTCGAGCACTGCCAGGTGACATAGCATTATATTGATTTATGATGCTATGTAACCCTTAGAGGTGTGAAATGCATTGTTATCCAGTACATTCCAGAACTGTAAGGGTTACATAGCATCATAAATCAGTATAATGCTATGCAGATTGTGCTGTGTAATAGTGATCTGCCACCGGCACACCACTGCCCAGCAAGGGGATGAGCGATGGCATAGCGATTGCTCCTCCCCATGCCACGGAGGACATTGCTGCATATAATAGCAGTGGTATTCTCCGCTAGCTATCTGACGATTGCGGGGAGGGAACGCTTCCCTCAAGACTATTGTCTGTGGCATCCGGGTGTCTAATACACCCATCAGACAGTGTGAACTTAGAGGACCCTCACCTGACATGTCTGTTTTTGTAACGCACACCTATCTTGAAAATGGAGCCGGCAAAGTCCCAGAAGGCCCCCTGCGCATTCGCGGCCGCCCTCCCTCCATTCATTTCTATGGGGCCACTGAAAATAGCTGAGCACTGGCTCGGTTATTTCCGTCAGCCCCATGGAAGTGATTGTGAGCGGTGGCCACACAAGCGCATTGCACTACCATTCATTTCTGTGGGAATTCTGTAAATAGCCGAGTGCACTGCTTGGCTATTTTCAGTGGCTATTTGCAGAATTTAGGCCAATTGTTTTCAATCCTAAGACCTTCATCAGACCCAGACCTACAGAATATGAGGTATCCTGTATGATTGCTCCTCACATGGGACACCTCATAGCGGTATCCAGTATGACACATGGATGACGTCACCTCAGTCCTCTGCATGACCAAAAATGACTTCTGCAGAGAAATAATGCTTTCTTTTTTGCGTCTGTTCTCAAGGGGAATCTCTATGGACCATGAGCCTAAACCATGTGTCAAGCGGAACAGTAGCGGCTCCTGCTGTAATTCTGCCAGATCTGGATGATGACTTTACAAATGACGTGCTGGTTCTTACTATCGGGGAAAGTCAGGTAAGTGCATGAACTAGGGGCATTTATGCTTGAGTCATTTCCAAAACAGACTTCTAAAGGGTATCTACATTTCACCCAACTTCTTCAGTGCACAGAAGTTAAAGGGGTATTCCCATCTCAGACAATGGGGGCATATCGCTAGGATATGCCCCCATTGTCTCTGATAGGCGCGGGTCCCACTGCTGGGACTCGCACCTATATCGAGAACGGAGCGGGGAGAGCAGTGGCTGAAGGACCCCAGATTTCCCGGGGTCCGTCCACCACCAAGCGCTGCTCCCCGCCTCTCCCATAGAAGTGAATGGGAGCGCACCGCGCATGCGCGGCCCATGCTCCCATTCATTTCTATGGGGCCAACGGAAATATTCGCCGGACCCATAGAAAATAATTGGAGTGTGGCTGCGCATGTGCAGTGCACCCTCCTTCACTTTCGGGGCTCCGTTCTCGATATAGGTGTCGGTCCCAATAGGGGCATTCTGGCGTAAATGAAGATAGTTTGCAACTTTTTAACACCACTTTTCAGTAAAAGGCTACATGCAGATGAACGTTGTTTGTTTCTGTGTCCGTTCCGTTTTTTTGTGTGGATAGGACGTAGACCCATTCAGTTCAATGAGTCTGCAAAAAATGCGGACAGCACACCGTGTGCTGTCCGCATCAGTATGTCCGTTCCGTAGCCCTGCAAAAAAAAATAGAACATGTCCTATTCTTGTCCGCTTTAGGCATTGGTACAATGGATCCGCAAAAAAAAAACGGATGGCACACAGATGTCATCCGTTTTTTTGGGCGGATCCGCAATTTGCGGACCGCAAAACACATGCGGTCGTGTGCATGTAGCCAAAGGGAGATGTATAGTTAAGTCTCCATCTTAATCCAGTTGTAGAAGTAGTTAGTAGGTGAGGGTGTGCTGGGATTTCTAGTTCCATTTGCTTAGAGCAGAACTACAGCAATTGTGACAGAAACTCCCAGAAGCACCATTATTGTAAGGATTGTTTCACATGTTTTCACGAAATTGTGATGAATTTGGAGCATTTCTCTCAGCTTCATAAAAATTGCACTGAACAACCACAATGTATGAGGACAGCCTAACTTCATAACGTTTGTCCCAGTTGTATATGGTCTCAATACATGAATGCAGGCCTAGCCTGATACGTTGTCTGATATGACTCTGTTTCTTACGCAGCCAGATCTCGGATTCCTTTTGGTGTCAGGCCGTACTGGGAAGCCTATGGGGGAAATAGTAAAGTACAGCATCATGGGAGAAGGAAAACTTTTAGGACCACAGGCCTACTACACAAGCCAGGGGGCCATTTATATTCTTTTTGGCTTTGGTAAGCTTCTTCCACTTTTGAATTGAATCACATTTCTGCTAGTGAATCACATCTCATAAGTTACATAATTGTGACATTTAAAGAAAAGGTTGTAATGTTGTTTTTGTACAAGTTAAAGGGGTTTTCTGGGAATGATTTAAAATGGCTACCAGCAACCTGTCCTAAGACTGTGAGTAGGACTGATTGCCTTCACTTGCAAGTGGTATAGGGGGTGAGGGGACCTTACTATACACTACACTCTGGCACTTGTATATAGTACATAGTTGTGAGTGTTTCTGTCAGGCTGCTCAGCCATGATGGCATATAGTAGGCAGGATGACATCATTACGACCTATTGTAGAGCAGAGCAGTGAGGCCCCCTAGGTGAAGGCAACCATTCCTACTCATATTCTAGGACAGACTGCTATAAATCTGACCAGATGTGAACCTGTGTTTTACAACTGTGTGCAGACCCTTCTCAAGTCTTAAGGCCACATTGGAGTATTATAGTACTTTAACCTCTTCAAGAACAGGACAATTTTCCCATTTTTTTTTTCCCAACTTGCCTTCCAAGAGCTATAACCTTTCACTTTTACGTTGACCTAGCTGTATGAGGGCCTATTTTTTGTAAGACAAGTTGTATTTTTTAATGGCACCATTTAATTTACCATATCACGTATTAAAAAATGGGGAAAAATCTTTGTGGTGCTGTGAAACAGAAAAAAAGGGAATTCTGTTATTGTTTGGGGTTTTGTTTTTACGGTATTCACAATGTGTTCAAAGTGACACCTGCCAGTGACTATGATTGCAGCAATACTAAATTTATATAGTTTTTTTTATTAAAACATAATACTACTTTTAAAAAAAATTCACCATATTCTGATATTCTGTATTTATTTCCATGTACAAAACTTTGCAGGTTTTTTTTGTAGGGAAAGTTGTAGTTGTGGAGGCCAAGTTGACCAAAAAAAGTCCATTTGGCCATTTTGATATTTTTTTATTTTTTTTTGTCACTGTATGGGATAAAACTTTTTTTTAATGCAGCAATAACAATTTTGTGTATTTTTTTTTTTTATTGTTTACTTTTATATTAAAAAATGGGATAGGAAGTGATTAGAATTTTCAATTCTTAGTTTTTATTTTTATTTATTACATTTTTTTTTACTCCCCCTAGTAGACTTAAACATGTAGGTAATCATTCAGTGGCTTATACCATAGACTACAAGGCTATACTATTAAAGTCTATGGGATATTTGGATTTTTACAGGCCCCCTACTAAGGCCTACCACGTGAGAGCCTTCACAAGATCCCAGGTTGCCATAGCAACAAATTGGCACCCCCATGATTTCATTGCTGGGGTGGCAATCAGAGGTCAGAGGGAGCACCATCCCTCTGACTAACCACTCAGATGCCATGGTCGCTATTGACTGCAGCATGGGGAGTCAAACAAATGGGGATTGGGGATATCACCGATCCCGGGCACTGAGGCTGGTTGTCAGCTGTTTTACACAGTCAGTCCCCACCACATGTGGAGGCCGCTCCATACATCCCTGATAAATACTGATGTGTAACGGTCGGGAAGGGGTTAAGGAACCACAGTAAAATTTTGACAAACACACAGCACAATCGGAAAGAGCCCTAATGGCATTGTGACTGTCACTCCTTGTGCGGAGCCACATGCTGCCCTAGGGCCACATTTATGTATGCTTAAAGGGAGTCTTTCACTTACATCTCACATTTGAAACTACCAGCAATGCACTGTAGTACACTTACACGTCATTGCCAACAGAGCGTTATATCCGCACCGTCTGACTGAATCGCCCCAAAAAACAACTTTAATCTCTATGTCTCGGAGAGATTTCAGTGATATCCTGAAGGCAATTAATAACAGTTGATTCTCTTCTCAGGGAACATCCAGGCTGTTGCATTGAGGGATATATATGCCCAGGCTAAAAGTGGAGGCAATTTTCCAGGTGTCCTTCAGAGAATTGATCCAGATTGGGAAAAGAGGAGATCTGTCAATCACTGAAACTGATCAATGTGTACAGGTATCTACTGAAATTTTTCAAGTTTAGGTACACATTAAGGTAAAACAAGAAATTTGCCTGTGAATAAAACTTTCTTGCTATTCTACAGCGCTTGAGTGGAGTTTCTTCAAACCGTTCCAGTCTATCTCAGTAACTTCAGTGATTTACTGGTCACAAGTAAGGAGGCTGTAACTCTTGTGAAGGGACAAGACCTGGAGCAGAGATGGAGCATCAATCTGAACAATGTCTACAGGTCTGTATTAATTTTCAGTTACCTCAGTTGAAATGACTGTGCCTGTTCATTCCCTAGGTTAAATCTTCCTCGGTGATGGGTGTCTGTGAATTTCAGTGAAGCGACTGAGAACTTTAACATACCGTCTAGAGATGTCGAGGGAACCAACTGGGAGTATTCCGATAATGAGGCCTATTGTAGTCATGTGATTCTAGTGGATCAATTAGCATAGGCGTCTGTAGTAACTAGGGAAACCATAACCCTAAATTGTTTTGGTAATGTGACTGGAACAGACCAATGGGACCAGGAATATATACGGTAACAATGGAGACAAATCTGTTATTGAATGGACCAATAAACATAACAATGTCAGGAAAGCGGTTAAAAAAATGAAGCTCAATGCCCGTCGGTATTATTCATTGGAATTTCTTGTATTTAGAATACAGATACTGGAAAAAGGAGCTTGTAAAACGATGTATACAGGGATATGATTTATATGAAAATAAAACTGTAGTGGGTGCAGAGGGGCTCTGGGCTGGTCAGCCGTTTCTGTAAGCCTGGCCACCTGAGGTCAGCACTTAGTTTCTTCTCACTCTGGAAACGGTAAGATGAGACAACCCCTTTAAGATTTTCATTTAGTGCCTTAGCAATTAAAGCAGGGGTGGCCAACCTTTCAGACACAACGAGCCAGAAAAAAACCAAACGTATGACTGCCAGGAGCCACAAGCTAGAGGTTTACACAAATATGCACGCACACGACAGTATTGAAAGTTCGTTCGTCTCAATTTGAGTTGTTGCTTCATCTGTCACCAGAGGGGGTTTCAAACAATCTGAATCGGCAGCAAGAGGGTTAACGAGGAATGTAATTTGTGGCCTCTTCAGTTGTAGATCGTGGAATCTGTCCTCAAAGGTCTGTTGTAGGTTTTCAAGAAGTTCTGCGTAGTAAGAAGAAGTTCTCCTTTTTAGGATCTCAGCAGCTTAGGCACAGAGGGGAAATGTGTTAGTTCTACCTTTCTCAGATGAGTTTTAAAAAGCTTGAGCTTGTTAACAAATGCAAAAACTGTTTGCACCAGATCTGGCAGCATTTTTAATTTCCCTTGGGGCTCAAGGTTGAGTCTATCCAGGTGGTGCAGCATGTCAAATCACAGAACAGATATTCACCCGTCTTAGGTTAAATATTAATAGTGGCCACACAATCTATAGAAGTCACTGGAATCCACTATTTAAAACGTAGCTTTCTCGCTCATATCATTGGGGGACACAGACCATGGGTATAGCTGCTTGCTGCCACTAGGAGGCGACACTAGGCTGAAAACTGTTAGCTCCTCCTCTGCCAGCTATACCCCCTCCGGCCAGGAGAGAGCTCTCAGTTTTTAGCTTAGTGTCGTAGGAGGCAGACCCCCTGCTTGCAGGGTGGCTGTTGTGTTCTTTTTATTTTTTCTTTCTTTTCAGGACATGGGGGTCCAGAGCCGCAGTGGGGCTCTAGCATCCCCGGGAGGCTGACCGGTGATGGCTATTCCACCGCTCTGCCTCCCACAAGAAGAAAAAGTGGACCAGGTCAGCTTGTCTCTCCTGCTCCCCCCAGCCATAGGGCTATCTGTTCCTGCCCTTCACTCCAGTCCCTGTCACTTGTGCCAGGGACTGAAGAGGTGGCCCTGCTGGTCTGTTAGAAGGGTGAAAACCACAGATGAAGACAGCTATCTTTATGGCCAATGGTTCGGCCCTTCGCCCGTTTCGCCTCGGCGTGGGTGGCTAAGGCGGTCTCTGATTTGGCCTTGCGCTTGCACCAAGACCTAGACTTTGACCTTTCCAGGGTGGGACTTCAAGCCCTGGCAGTCCAGAGCTCTCATGCAGGGAAATATCTTTGCGAGGCGGCCCTCGACGGTGGTTCCATGGCCGCGTGGTCCTCCGCTTTTGCTGTCTCCGTTCGCCAGGAACTTTGGCTTAAGGCCTGGCAGGAGGACTCTTCATCAAATGGTCTCTTCTGTCCCTTCCCTTTGCGGGTTCTCGTCTTTTTGGGCCTAAGCTGGACGAAATCATCTCGGAAGTCATGGGCGGAAAAAGCACCCACTTCCCGCAGCCTAAGCCCAAGCGCATTTCTCGTCCTGCGGCCCGATCTTACTCCTTTCGCCGGTTCACTGGCACCCGTCCGGTGGCCCCTCAGCCCCGAGGCAGCCCGCCCAGGACCAGCGGCGGAAGCCGTCCTTCAAGCCCCTACCCGTCTGGCGTCCTCGAGTTCAGCCACAACGGTCTTCCTCTGGGAAGCAATCCCCAGCATGAAGGTGCACCCCCACCTGTCTGGGTGTGAGGTCGGCTGCTTCATTTTCAGGAGGTTTGGCGGGCCCACGTCGCGGATGCCTGGGCACTCGGGGTCGTTACCTCGGGCTACAAACTGGAGTTTCAATCGCTTCCCCCAAATAGTTTCTTCCCTTCCCAACCTCCCAAGGCAAGAGAGAGGGCGCGGTCCGGCCGGTGTTAGACCTCAAGATGGTGAATCGGTACCTTCGGGTACATCATTTCCCGGATAGAGTCCCTCCGCTCCGTCATAGCTTCCTTGGCGCAAGGGGAATGACTGGCTTCCGTGAATATACAGGACGCTTTTCTACACGTTCCCATCGCGTTTGCCCACCAGCGGTTCCTACGTTTCGCGATCAACTCGAGTCATTTCCAGTTCCTCGCCCTCCCATTTGGTTTGGCGACAGCTCCTCGGGTGTTTACCAAGGTGCTCGCACCGCTCAGGGGCCTTCTGCGCTCCAGGGGCATTACCTTACTCCCATACCTGGACGAAATTCTGATCAAGGCGCCGTCTGCCCGGCAGTGCGGGAAGAGTCTTCGCATCGCGTTGGATTCTCTCGCCCATTTGGGGTGGATAGTCAACTGGAAGAAGTCTTCTCTGATTCAGACCACCTATATTCGATTCCTCGGGATGACTCTGGACTCCGAAGCGGCCCTGGTACGCCTTCCTCCGGACAAGATAAGGGATATTCGCAGCTCGGTTCTCCGCTTGCTTCAACATTGCTCGGTCTCGATTCAAGCATGCATGAGAGGGTTGGGTTTTATGGTGGCCTCCTTCGAGGCGGTGCCTTTCGCCCAGTTCCACACCAGGCCCTTTCAGCGAGCCATCCTGTCCTCCTGGGACAATTCCCGGGAGTCGTTGGAACGAAGGTTTTGCCTCTCTCCACAGGTTCGGTCGGCCATCCATTGGTGGCTCTCTCTATAGCACCTGGAGAAGGGGAAATCCTTCTCCCAGTCAGGTGGACGGTCATTACGACCGACGCCAGTCTCCAAGGTTGGTGGGGGTCTTGGACACTCGGACAGTGCAGGAAGTCTGGTCTCCATCGGAGTCCAGACTGTCTATCAATGTCCTGGAGCTTCAGGGGATCTACCTCTCCCTCCGCCATTGGACTCCCGTTTGCGTGGATTTCGGTCCGGGTGCAGTCGGACAATGCCACAGCTGTGGCATATATCAACCATCAGGGGGACCCGCAGCTTGGTCGTCAAGTCGGAAGCTGCAAAGATCCTCAGGTGGGCGGAAACCCACGTTCCTGCGCTCTCAGTGGTTCACTTTCGGGGTTGCCAACTGGGCAGCAGACTTCCTCAGCCGGACGACTATAGATCCGGGAGTGGTCTCTCCATCCGGTGGTGTTTGACCTCTGTCGCCGGACGTGGATCTGATGGCCTCCAACCTCAATCGCAAGCTTCCGCTCTACTTCACCCCTGCAAGGGATCCTGCAGCGTGCGGGGTAGACGCTGTGGTGGCGCCATGGCACGGCTTCACGTTCCTCTATGCCTTCCCGCCGTTGTCCCTCCTGCCCCGCATCCTCCGCAGGATCAAGTGGGAGGCCATTCTGGCCCTCTTGCTAGCTCCAGGTTGGCCGCGCAGAGCGAGGTACTCGGATCTAGTCCTCCTTCTAGGGACGTTCCGCACTCGCCACCGCTCAGACCTGACCTTCTGTCTCAAGGGCCCGTCTTCAGCCATAGTTTAGATACTCTACGTTTGATGGCGTGGCTCTTGAAACCTTCCTCTTGAAGCAGCGGGGCTTCTCCAATGCGGTCATTCGGATGCTGATCCGGGCCAGGAAGCCCACCTCGTCCAGGATCTACTATAGGACTTGGTGATCCTTCCTACGGTTCTGGGAGGGCGTGACCTGTCTTCCAGGTCCTTCTCTCTGCCGGGGGTCCTGGCCTGGAACTCGGCATGGCGCTCAGCTCATTGAAGGGTCAGGTGTCTGCCCTTTCCATTTTCTTCCAGCTTTCCCTGGTGGGAATGGGTCCGTTAAGACTTTTCTTCAAGGCGTCGCGCACTCGGTCCGCCTTACCGCCCCTTGCATCTGTGGGACCTCACCCTGGCCTTGGGAGTTCTCCAAAATTCACCCTTCGAACCCCTGGGAGAGGTTTCCCTTTGCTTGTTGCCATGGAAGGTAGCCTTCTTGGTGGCCATCATGTCTTTTAGGCGTGTGTCCGAGCGGGCGGCCCTGTCGTGGCGGGAACCTTTCTTGATTTTTCATCAGGATAAGGTGGCGCTTCGCCCGGTTCCTGCCTTTTTGCCTAAGGTCGTTTCGGCTTTCCACGTCAATGAGGACATTGTCTTGCCTTCCTTTTGTTCTCGGCCCTCCCACCCGAGGGGGGGGGGGTTGTTGCACCGTTTGGATGTGGTGCGGGCTCTATGGATTTACCTATCGGCCATGGGCCTCCTTTCAGGGTACGGACGCTTTGTTCGCTCATTTCGGAGGGTTCTCGGAAGGGGTTGGCAGCCTTGACGGTGACGGTCGCGCGGTGGATCCTTTCCGCTATTTTGGAATGATAGATGGTAAGATGTATTTCTTATACTAATCCTAGGCCACTAAACATGAAAAAACAATATACAGATATTGCCCCAGTGATGTGCACAACTAAAAATGTGAGAACATGCAACACGAAAAAATATCTGAAGACAGTTCCAACGTGTTTCGCCTCTTTAAAAATAGGCTTCTCAATGGACAAACCAATTATGGCGGGGGGTGTAGATGCCTCCCGATAATCAAAAAGATTCCTCAAAAGGATGGTCTAGGACAAAAGGTTAATTTCTGGTACATTTCCAAAGCTACAAGATGTATATAAGACAACATCAACTAATTGTCAACAAAAGTGATAATCAGATATTCAAGATAGGAAAGTAGCTCAAACATAAGATAGATAATACTCAGAACAGCATGTCGTGCAGCATATCAACCAGAAATGCCAGATCCAAAATCCACTGGGAATCAGAGAGCACAGGATAGTCTTTGTGTTTTTCCTCCAGAAACAACTTTACCTAACTGAAAAGTTCCAAAAAATGGGATATCACCTTACCTCTTGGAAGGCACTTTACAGAGCAGTGAAGTGGCAATCACTGGGAATGAGATTTCTGAACTGTCTGTGATTAAGTACATGAGTGCGAAAATTACCAATTTCCAGAACAGGCATCATGATGTGGTCTAAATTTTATCTTTTTAGACACCAGCTGCTCCTGATGAATGATGTAATGAAATGTCCAAAATTCTGGAAAGCGGTCATCACATTTACATAGGGCGACAATGCCATTCTCAGATCCTATCATAGACGGTGCTCCATCTGTGGTTAGGGCTGTAAGTTTTGATAATGGCAAATTTGCCTTTTCAACTACAGGGTCTCTTTCATATCGATGCCACGAGTTCTGTCTATCAAGTAGCTCTTCTTTTATTGTACAGTTGTCTGATACAGACCGTACAAAAATTGCCAACTGAGGCTTGTCTTGTATATCAGTAGACTCACCCAGTGCAGTACTGAAATCCTGGCATTTCCCGAGGTGTTTCAACTGCACTGTTAATGTCTGATATTCTGTGTTTGACTGTATTTCGTGACAATTGGAGGTCTGATACCATTCGTTTCAGACGTTCATCTTCTGGAGACAAGATTGCAATGGCGTCACTAAAGCAACTTTTTACGAATTCCCCTTCATTGTATGTTTTTTGGCGCGAGCGATATTCCATGCCAGTTGATAGGATGCAAGAGTGACAGTTTCTGAATGTTTTGTAAGTTTCTTAACGAACGGAGTCTGTTGTTCTGAGTGGCGTTTGAATGCATTTAGCTTGTGTTTGCGAAGCTCGGTACCTGTCGGAAAGTCGTGGTCCATTTTAGCATGTTGTGATGCAAAATGGTGCTGAAGATTTAGAGCTTTAAAATGTGATCGTGATGTCTGGCATAGCAAATAGAATGGCTTCCCTTTCCTCTAAATTAAAAAATACAAAGAAATGTTCTGTGTTCATCTTCATATTTACTCTTGGCTTTATGTTTCCCAGACACTGCCATGTTCAGTTGACGTGTGGTGACGTTGCAGCATTCTCCTTACTGAGGGGTGGGGGCTGGCTTTGATTTTGTTTGGATTCCTAGTTTTGTTTGGTTTCCACCAATTATTTTTGTCCTAAGACACACCTAGGTTTTAGAGGAGAAAAATATTAAAAAAAAACAATATTCATTAGACCTAAGATAAGACTCCCAATCCTCATCAGACCTCCAAATCAAACCAACATACCTCCAAAATAAGACCCCTAATGCTCAGATGAGACATCACAAATCAGACAAACCTCCCCCACACACACCCCCATGCTCGGATAATCTGACTTGGGGGAGATGTGAGCATGGGGTGTCTGATGTGAGCACTGGGGGCTTATTTTGTCTGTCTGATGAGGATTAGGGGTCTAATCTGAGCTCATACTATCCTCATGTCAGATAAGACCCCCTATGCTCAGTGCTTCAATTTAAAAATAAATAAATCTTGCATCTCCCATATGCTCATATGACACCCGTATGCTCAGATGACACCCGCATGCTCAAATGAACCCCCCAATTCTAAGATCACGTGTGGGGGATGATTTGACATAGGGGAGATGTGAGCATGGGGTGTCTGCTTTTTGGTGTCTTATGTGAGCACTGTAGGGGGTTATTTTGTGGGTCTGATGAGGATTTGGGGTCTTATCTGAGCTTATACTACCCCATGTCAGATAAGACCCCCAACAGTACTTCAGTAGTTTTTTGTGGACTGTTCTCTCTGTGTAGCAGCTTGTCCTGCCGTACCTCTGCTGCCGCTGCTCTGGAGACTATGGCGCCCTCTCCACAGTGACCTGACGTGCCTAGCGTCAGGTCAGAGCACAGGCCTCCACATACTAACTACATCCTAACGCTGTGCGTGTCAGGATATAGTGAAGAGCGCTGCTGAGGGGAGCGCAATGTAAAGAATAGCTGGCCCGCTCCCCTGCGAGCCACAAGTAAGAGCTGGCCGGACCGCTCCCCTGTGAGCCGCAAATGAAGCCACGGGTTGGCCATCCCTGAATTAGAGTATGTAAATAAGGGTGGGTCACATTGCGTTTTTCCCATCATTTTAACATATACAAAAAACGTACACGTTAAACAGATGCCTCAAGTTGATGCCATAAAGTGGCATCCGTTCACCATAGAGTTCCATTGAAAAAAAAATAAAGTATACTTTTTTTGCCATTGTAAAAAAAAAGTATATGGTTTTTTTACCGGACTGTGCAGGGTACAAGTATGTGGTGTGCTGCGTTTTTGGATCCTGTTTTGTAACGTATTTGACAAATCGAGGCATAAAACATTATGTTAACCCACCATTAAAGATCTAAGTACAACGCTCGTCTGTTTCCAGCAGTCACATAGAGAATGAATGGATCGGCAGGGAGCATGCTCAGCCTGCCGCATCATCAGGACAGGATCGACTGAGGTCCCAGAGGTTGGGTAGGGTATCTTGTGGAAAGGAGATAACTGTCATACTGGACACAACCCCTTTAAGCAAATTGGACTACATCTTACACACATCACATTACAAAATAATGTTGACCTATTTTAAACAGGTAAGGCTTTGTTCACATCACCGTTTTCCTTTCCGTTCTCCGGCTCTGTTAAGGAGCTGGAGAACGGAAAGGACGGATTCTGCAGATAAGTGAGACCTAACTGAGCCCGAACGGAGCCTAAAGACCCCATAGACTATAATGGGGTCTGTTCGGTGTCTGCTCAGAACATGATTTTTGAGCGGAGACTAAAGTCCTGCATGTTCTGAGCGGACACGGGGTCTTTAGGCTCCATTACGGTCAGTTAGATCTCTGTTATCTGCAGAATCCGGTCCTTTCCGTTCTTCTGTTTCTCAACGGAGCCGGAGAACGGAATGGAGAAACGGTGATGTAAATGGAGCCTAAATAGCACTAAGTGCCCATTATGAAGAATCAGTGGTCACTACATGAATATGCAGCTTCCTCTCCTCTCTTCAGTGCTATGGGACTTCAAAAATGGCTGAGCCATTGTTCAGCTATTTTCTGTAGTCCTATAGTGTTGAATGGAGGAGGCTGCGCATGAGAGGCTTGCTTTGTGTTTGCTTAGATAGGAGTGGGTCCTAGAAGTGGTACCTCCACCTATCAGACATTTATAGTATATTCCTTCAATATGTCATGAATGTCCCAGGTGGGAATACCCTTTAAACTCTCAGGGAACACTTAAAGGGTTGGCCACTTTCCAGTTATTGTTCACCAATGTGTTTGTGAGATGACTAAATGGTACTTACTAATATAACCTTTGTTGATATTCTGCACCATTGTCTATATTTTATAAGGTATACTCCCTTATTTCCAAAGTCTTTTGTGCTGTCCACATAGAGATCCTGTCCATAAGATGGCCGCTGATGGAGGGTCATGTGACCAGGCAAATCACCTCCATGTGATGCCTCTTTCATTCAAATACACTGCACCTGCACCAAATTTCCAACAGAACAAGTGCAGATGGCAGGTGCAGTGTGTCTGAATGGAGGAGACATCGCATGGCGGTGATCTGCCTAGTCACATGACTGTCCATCAGCAGCCATCTTATGGACAGGATGTCTGTGGACACCACAAATGACTTTGTAAACAAGGGGACATACCTTATGAAAAAGAGAAAATGGTGAACAATTTCGACAGACTATATTAGTAAGTGCCATATAATCATCTTACAAACACATTGGTCAGCAGTAGCCAGAAAGTGCCCAACCCCTTTAAGCAAGTCAGAATGAGTGAAAAGAAGACATTAATGGATGCAGCTATCTAACATAGTGTATACACAGTCCAGTTACATTATCATGACCACTTCTTACTTTCGGCAGCTGAAAGCTCCTGAAGGAAGTCACGTGTCGTGAGCTAGCTTGTTGGGGATATAAGGTGTGTGATAGGTTGTTTGCACACATATGCCTTGTTGCTATCATGGGTAAGGCCTCTTGCGTTGTTTCTTTCCGTCTCTAGAGTTCCGTCCTCGGGGCTCTAGGACGGAAAGAAACTGATCAGGATAATCCCAATGCATCCTGAATGGAGAGAAACCGTTCAGGATGCATCAGGATGTCTTCCGTTCAGTATGTGAACGCTTTTTAGACGTTGACAAAAGCGCAGCATGCTGCGGATTTGTCTCCGTCCAAAAAGCCGGAAGACATGCCGCAATGCCGGATCCGGAATTAATGCCCATTGAAGAGCATTATTCCGATCCGGCATTAAGCTAAAGGCCGATTCGGCGCATCGCCAGATCCGACGTTTAGCGCTGCGCATGTGCAGCAGCCGTTCCGATCGGCGCCCCAGTGTAAGCTGGGGCTCGATCGGTTACCATGGCAGCCAGGACGCTACTGGAGTCCTGGCTGCCATGGTAGTACAATGCAGCAGTGTACTTACCTGCGCTGCGCCGCGGGCACTCCATTATGACATCACAGGTCCGGGCGGCGCATTGATCTATGCGCCGCCCGGACCTGTGACGTCATGAGCGCGCCGGCGGCCGCAGCGCAGGTAAGTACACTGCTGCTGAGTACCATGGCAGCCAGGACTCCAGTAGCGTCCTGGCTGCCATGGTAACAGTGAAAGCATGCTGAAGACTGATCAGGAAACTGATCAGTCTTCAAATGCTGTCAGTCACTTGTACGTTCTGACGGATCCGGCGGGACGGAAGTGCCTGCCGGATCCTCAGAACGCAAGTGTGAAAGAGCCCTAAGAGTTGCAAAAAGGGATGATTATTGGCTTTTGGAAGCAGACAGATGGTCTCTGCATCTCTGCTGAAAATAAAAAGTTGCAGAAAAATCTTCAATTTTCGCAGCAGTATTGGAAATGGACCTCCGCTGATTTGCAAAGGGTTTCCTTCTGCAGTGAGTCACGTTTTCTGCTTCATCGAATGGATAGACGTTGATATGTGAGCAGAGAAACATCAGAGAACAAATACCCTGGAACCATTGCTGAAAGAACACAAGCTGGTCTGGGAAATTTTTTCATGCCATTCTCTGGGCCCGCTCATCCATGTGGAAGGCACTCTTAACCGACTTGGGTATGAATCTATCCTTGCAGATCACAAATGCCCATAGATGCTGATTTTCTTCCCTGGTGCAGATGGTATCTTCCAGCAAGATTGGTTGGAAGAGCATTACCAAGACTTCCAAGTACTACCTTGGCCCCCTAATTCCCTAGACTTGAACCCAATTGAACATCTCTGGGACCATCTTAATAGTTGCGTTTGCTCTATGGATCCTTCCCCACGCACCCTCCAGCAGCTGTGGTATGCACTGCCGTCAGCATGGCTCCAGATACCCGTGATAACCCACCAGGACCTTATTGAGTCCCTCCCAGCCCGTCTAGCTGCTGTCCATGCTGCACACGGCAGTTACTCTGAATATTAGCTGGTGGTCATAATAATGTGACTCAACTGTGTAGTTAATGGAAATGTTTAGATGAAATTTGAAATCTGGATCTCTTGAGTAATGTGTATAACATTATATATGGTATTATAGAGTGTAACACTCTTACGTCTTCCTTCAGCCATCCACAGCCTGGTTACTTTAACAGTGATGGACACTTGGATTTCTTCATACAGATTCAGAGCAACACCACTGAGAAAAAGGTACTGTATGTGTGTGAATCCTAGAAATGACACTGCGATGTTCATCAGCCATTGCTCTTACCCTACACAACAAAGATCTGCTGCAAGATCCGCCCTACGTGCAGATATCCTAGATGTTCTGGGGAAGAAATAATGGTCTACACACTCATCCAGTTACACATTTGGAAATGTAGCTTTTTTGGCAAATTATATATGAATTTCTTACTTTGTATTGCTTTTTCTTCTACGATCTGGTTGTGTGCAAAATTGTCAACATAATTCGGCATGAGATATGGATATACTTCAGGTGTGTAGTAAGGTTCTGCCTGCCTGCAGTGGTCATCGCTCCTGGCATGTGAACAAAGCCCGGCGAGGAACCAAAGGAGCTTCCCGCTAGAGCCACGGGGGATTTAACAGATGGTTTATTGTAGATGAATCTGGAGTAATTCTCTGGCCCTCGTTTAAAACGTTATTGTTTTTATTGTTAGCTCTTTAAAACCATCCAACAGTTAAAAAAGTAGGCATAGAAATGCTAAGTGTTTTGGAGTAGCAAAACACCCTTCTCATTTTTGGTTTATTATATATTTGGAAGGGGGCAGGTTTTTTTTTATCATAAGAATATTTGGACCAGTATATTGATGCCCTATCGTTAGGCCATCAATATTATATGGGGGAGGCATTCAATCAGCTGCTTAAAGGTGCAGAAGCCTCTTCAGTGCTCATCTCGGACAGTCTGCCTGCATGCCATCTACCTAGTAGTAGATAATCAATATTTCAGAAAAATTGGACCTTTTGGATGGCGCTGCTACAGATGAAGTCAGGACTCGGTTGTAGATAATAAATGGATCTTTATTTCAGTCGACGCGTTTCAGTGGCGAACAGCCCCCTTCATCAGGACAGTCAGGGTCTATAAATTTATAGAGTTCTGACTTCATCTGTAGCAGCGCCGTCCAAAAGGTCTAATTTTTCTGAAATATTGATTATCCACTACATCGCTAAGACTGTGGTTGCGGCAACGGGCAAGGACCTTGGCAGCAGCTGCAGACACCCCGCAAGCTGGACGGGCCTATACCAGCAAAAGCTCCATACAGGTGTTGTGACCCATCGCAACCGAAAACGGTAAGCACAATCAGTGTATTGTTTTTGCCTTCTAACCTGTTAAACGGTTCTACACACGAGGCGCTGCCTCCTGTCTCCTCTCCTTTTTTACCCATCTACCTAGTAGTAGTGATGCTTGTTTTTGATGTTTTGTCCATTCACTTGAACAGAGAAATTCAGTGGCTGAAGTGTTTGTTTTGTGTTTTATCTGCTGCTTTTTATTTCAGATGATTATTGTTGATGGATCCTCGAGTCAATCACTGTGGGAGTGGGAGATTCCGTGGCATGAAGAAGAAAAAGAAACTGAGGCGATCTCACTTCTTACTGCTGATGGAAAATCGGTGTTCCTGTTTTGGGGTGAAGGCGCGGTTCGGGTAACAGCTCTGTAAGTTCTGGTTTATATGTTCTTACCCTCCAGAGTTTTGTTAGTTTGTAGATGATTTGTTGTGGCTCTTCCTGTATCTTACCTGCACTTTACTGTTGTATTCTTCTCTTACACACAGCACATGGCGTATAAAAAACAGACAGCCCATGGATGCGACATCTCTATTTGCTGTGTCCTACCTATCCAGGAGTTGTCCTGGACCTCTTCAATGTATCTTCAAGTATTGTTGCTTTTGCTGGTAAGCTTTAATGGATAAATGACAACCACTGAGTCATTGCTGACCAAAGCAATTGATCTTTTAGGAATTTGTCTTTAAGGGAACCTGTCACCTCAATAAACTGTCCCAAGCCGTCGGCAGCACCATAGAGTATCCAGCATATTTATTCGCCGGCTGGGAATAAAAGATCATTTTCGGCGCTTTTACCGGATCGGACAGCTGAAACAAAAGGATGATTAGAAACACGATGCTGGATACTCTATGGTGTTGCCGCGGCTTGGGACAGTTTATTGAGGTGACAGGTTCCCTTTAAGCAAAAATTAATCGCTCTTTTCTTTGTTGTCAGCGGGGATCAGAGAGTTGGAGAAGGATGCCCTCCTTGCTATCATGACTGCAGGGCAGGAGCAGAGCACATCAGGCAACATGTCCCGAAATCTGACTATAAGCAAATTGGCCATGAGGTGGGCTCTGTCCAGCAGTCGAGCTCTGTCTCTGAGAGGTGCAAATGTAAGGCCCAAAGTAGAAGATATAAAAAAAATTCTTAGTAGGTTGAAGTTCACTTCACTTCCTCAATGGGTGAGTTTTCAATGTTTTCTCTTCATTAAAAAACAAAGTACAAACGTATTTAGTGTAATTGATCAGATAATAGGTGGAGAGTACAGTGCTGTAAGATATCTGGCTAATATGCGTATACCTATTCATGTAGTGCCAGAGAAGAAGATAGAAAATTAGAGCACACGCTAAATGCAGCTAACCCAAACCAAAACCGTTTAAAAAATAAAGATAAAATGTACACTCACCTGACTGGGTTATGCTATGGGTGGGAACTACTCCAGTGATCGCTAAACGTAACCAGCGATCAAATATTAGATCCTTCAGCTTCTTCCGTGGCATCAGAAAGGCTCTTCCAGTAATTCCAAACTGGCCAGAGTCATGGATAGGCTGAAGATCAGAAAAAATACGGCAAAATACATCGATGCTACTAGAGTCTGGAGATAAACATCCGCAAACTTGATAAGGGTATCTACATTACTGTTTTATTAACGCGTTTCAGCCTCAGAATGAGGTCTTTCTCAGGTACATGAATACATCAGCACAGACATTTTACTGTCATCCATTCAACGCATTCATATTATACTGTCCTTATAATAATCAATGAAAAACATCACTAAAAGTCATTAAGAACCTAAAATCTCTCAGATCCTTATAATCAGCATGTGATAAATAAAGAGATCTTGCAGATCTATATAATCAACCCATAAATGAAAACTTTATTCCAGAGAATTGTGAGCCTAACCTCAGGTTCACGATTTTACCTGTTTTACCTTTGGCTACTGATTTATTTCTTGTTGCCTCGAAGGGTGGAACTTCCTGAACGTATTCCTAAACATGACTGTCTACTGCTTTCTTCCAGGTATTGTAATCTTGAAAGGTCAAGACTCCTCCAGACGTGCAAGGAAGTGGTTTCTATATCCTACTGCAGACAGTGCCTAGAATCATAGAAGCACAAGTCACAAGAAAGACCTGGAGATTGGGAGTGATCATACTGTGATTTGTTTTCTTGTGTATCAGTATACCTGTGCTGTGTTACAGTGTTTCAGTATTATGTGGTCCTTCGCCATTACACTTACACATTACCACTACTAAGTACTCCAGTATATAAGTATATTCTTGCATACTGGAAAAGCTGTGGATTTGCAATGCAATTATTCCACAGAAATTGTGGGATTGTGAATTTTTAGATGCTGCTGCAGATTTCCCTAATAGAAACTTTGACATTTTGCATTCTGATACCTGAAACTATGAATCAGCATGCCAATTAATAGATTAAAACTAGATCGGACTGCACGACCATGTGCAGTCCAAGAAACAGGTCCCATGTGGTGGCTGCATCTCCTGGACCACTGGCGGCTCTGATCTGATAGTGATTTATGATGAACTGTACTGACCTGATCATGTGAACACAGTACAATAGACCCACGGTCAGATAGGAACTATGCTGCAGTGAGTTCAGATCAGAGCCGCCAGTCCAGGAGGGTTGTGTTTCCTGAACTGTACATGGTTGTGAATATTTGATATGTAATGTACCCTGTTACTGTAAATGGGAATGTCTAAGTAAAACTACACTGCTGTAAATTTAACAGAAAAACTTTGGGAAAAAATACCTCTAAAAACGATGCGCTATATTACCTAGGTTAAAAGGGTTTTCCGAGATTTTTCATCATAGGTCATCAGTATAAAATCAGTGTGGGGGTCCGACGCCCGTGATCCCCACCGATCAGCTGTGTGAGGGCTGATCAGCTCCTGTGAGCACTGCTGCCTTTTTGAAGCTCACCAAGCACAGCGCCGTACATTGTATAGCGGCAGTGCTTGGTATCGCGCTCAGTGCCATTCACATCAAAGGGGCTGATTGCGATACCAAGCACGGCCGCTATACAAGATACAGCGATGTGCTTGGTAAGGCTGCGATGCTCACAGGAGCCGCGGTGCCTTCTCCAACAGCTGATTGGTGGGAGTCCCGGGTGTCAGACCCTCAATCAGATACTGATGACCTATCCTGAGGATAGGTAATCAGTATTGAAATCTCAGAAAACCCCTTCAACTTTTTCATTCTAATCGTGCATCGCCAATAGTTAAAGGGTTTTCTGAGCTCAATTAAAACTCGGGCAGCCCCAGTATATGTGCTAAAATACGAAAAAAGTGACCCTCTCCTCTTATCTCCCTGCTGCATCCAGCGATGAGCTCCATTTCTCCCCACTGGCTGCAGCAGTGACGTTCCCTGCACACAGTTCACCGCTGCAGCCAATCAGTGGTCTCAGCCGTGAGATCCGGTGTACTGCTGGGGCCAGTAATTGTGTAAACAGAATCTGACAGCTGCAGCCAGGAAGATAACGTCAGCGGTGAGGAGGAAGCAGGGGAGAATAGGGTTAGTGTCCCTTCTTATGTTATTTCAGCATATATGCAAGGTCTGCCCCAGTGTTTATTGAATCTAGAGACCCTCTTTAAGCTCTGTGGAATATGTTGGAGCTATATAAATATAGGGTATTATATACCCCACACATACAAAGTCCTAGAGAGTACAGGAATAATGCTTACTGCATAATATGCCCCGTGGTGGGTATAGGCATGTATGAGAGATTTGACATATACCTGTGAAATTATAAACTATCTTTTGAAAAGCTTAGGTACTTTCACACTTGCGTTAGTGCGGATCCGTCTGTTTATTTGCACAGACGGATCCGCATCTATAATGCTAACGTTTGTATCCGTTCAGAACGGATCCGTTTGCATTAGGTTTAAAGAAAATTACAAAGTCCAAAGCGGATCCGTTTTGAATTACATTGAAGTCAATGGGAACGGATCCGTTTTCAAATGCACCATATTGTGTCATTGACAACGGATCCGTCCCCCATTGACTTACATTGTAAAAATGGATCCGTTAGGCTCCGCCTCTTCAGACGGACACCAAAATGCTGCATTCTGCGTTTTGGTGTCCGCCTCCAAAACGGAATAGAGGCGGAACGGAGCCTAACTGATGCATTCTGAACGGATCCTTATCCATTCAGAATGCATTGGGGCTTAACTGATCCGTTTTGGACCGTTTGTGAGAGCCCTGAAACGGATCTCACAAACGGAATCCAAAACGCTAGTGTGAAAGTACCCTTACCACCGTGAACACAGAAAGGAGAGATTTACTAAGTTTAGTACGTCAGATTTCTGGCTTGAGTTTGCATAAAAAAACTGGCTAAAATGCCTTGCACCACATTTATCATGTGTTTTAGCCACTCCTTGTGCCACGCTTGGTGAGGAGGCATATCTTAAAGGGAACCGGTCACTATGAAAATGTGAAGTGAACTGCAGGCTGCACGTTATAGAGCAGGAAGAGCTGAGCAGATTGATATATCGTTTTGTGGGAAAAGCTTCAGTATAACTTGTATTTCATGGAGAACATTTTTGGGTTGCACTCGATGTCCCAAGCTGTGAGGTGCAAAGTGGAATGGATATGCTCCACAATCAGTGATACTGAAGAACCGCTGCACACCCTCTGGTCGGATGCAAGTAAACGATCTTTTATTGCGTCCTCCATTTAATCCAATCCAGTAACAGAATAGCATTAGCTCAAACACGTGACTTTTTGTTCTGGCGGTTCCATCCGAACGCGGACCTTGGTCACGGAGTCACTAAAATAAATTGTGGCGAAAACAACATAAGTATACAGAAATAATATTTAGCGTCATTGTGTGGGTGGAAAAAATTCATATATACAATTGGATGACAAGAAATCTTGAAAGCAAGTACAACGCCACACATGTTTGCAAGCGTGAAACCACATTGTAACCAAAGTGTGAAGAAATGGATGCAAGTGCATGGGAATGCATGTCTCCACCTATATAGAGAACTACAGCGTAACCATAATGGCTGCAATTTAGGGCAAAAGCATGCAGCTGAAATTTATTGTAAGGCTATGTGGTGTAAATACGGCCGTGGGTAGCCAGACTGAAGAGTATCGTAGCGGTAATCAAGCATTAAGGCAAATTATACGGATATACTGCAAAAACAAAACAGAAGCCATTGTGTGTAGGCATGGCTGTAGATAGCCAAACTGTATACTCTAGCACTGTATCGATAATTTTACTCATTTATCACTACAATATTTTCCCATGAACTATATATCAATCTGCTCAGCTCCTCCTGCAGCTCAGACACCATAGTGAACGTGTGGGAGCAAAGTAAGCCAACCAAAGATGGTGGAAAGGTAAAGAAAAGTGTCTAATGTGCTAAGATGCACCAAATGTATCATACAGTCTGAGACATTAGTATTAGTACATCTGCCTGGTAGTTTACATTGCTTTACCACATGTTCATGGAATAGGTTGTTATATACATGTAGGACAGATGTACAAATATATAGGGGGAGATTTATCAAACTGGTGTAAAGCAGAACAAGCTTGGTTTCCCACAGCAACCAATCAGAGTCCACCTTTTATTTTCCAAAGGAGCTGTGAAAAATGAAAGGTGGAATCTGATTGGTTGCTATGGGCAACTAAGTCAGTTCTACTTTACACCAGTTTGATAAATGTCCTCTATGACCTTTCTTGTATAGATCAGCAGGAACTGTATAAAGTGTCGGTATAAATGAAGAAATAGGAGGTGTATAATATACAGAATTTTATTAAGATACTTGGGTGTTAATTTATTGTTTTTTGATGTAATTAGAATGCTGCATATAGATGTTTAGTCATTCTCTAAAATGAAATTCATAATTAATATTAATTTATTCAGCATAGTATGTCAGGATGAGAGGATGAATGTTTGGAAGTTTATTCTTTTGATGATTTCATGTTTTGTGTGAAATAATAATTGATAGCTACATGACTATGTAGGTCATTATTCTCTGTGCTCTGCCCATACGTAAAACCTGAACTGGAACGGAGATGTTTGTGGGGATGTGACTGTCATTTGTGAATACTGGCTTATCTGACTTGCGTATGGAATAAAGGATAATGCCCCTACACAGCTCGGTCTTGGGTGATCATTCTGGGTGCAGCGATCTGCCTTGTGAGTCGAGTATTACATCACTGTTCTCTGAGACATCCTCATGTTCTTCAAGACATGGTGCAGATTCTCCTGTATACAGTGATGTAGCGTGGTTTTGCAGGTATTCCCTGGATGTAGGAGTGACTAGAGAGAACCTGCGTTCAGGACCTTTGCTTCCCTTATTTATTTAATCATAGTTGCTGCTCCTAGTGCAGGGAAATGCAATGGAAGGTATTTGTGTAGGTAAGTAGCACATGTCTAAAGTACATCCTTAAATCTGTCGCCCCCAAACTAGAGTAAGCGGTATATAGTGTAAGTGATGGGAGTCCAATGATCTAATTTTTAACTTCATAATCAATAGCATTCTGACGCTGCGCTCCGACAATCCACCTGTAAATGCATTGAGAGGACTCCCATGCTCATGCACATAATTGAGAGGACTCATAGAGGAGTCCTCTCAATTCATTTTACTGCTGGTTCGTTGGAATACAAGTGAGAAAGAAGATAAAAATTACATAACCAGGCTCGACTATACACCACCTACTCTAGTTTGGGGGGTGTCTGCTGACAGATTCCCTTTGGGATGGCGGTACACAGTCAATAATTATTGGCTAAATGATCATTCAGCTGACAACTAAAGCGGAGCTTAGTTTCAGTTATTGCCTCACGAAGGGGTCACAGTATTGACCAATATTTTTGACTCATTTTTTGATGTGGTTATCTTTATCTACTTTTAGGACTTGTGTGAAAATCTGATGTAGTTTTAGGTCAAATTTATGCAGAAATATAGAAAAGTGTGAGGGGTTCACAAACTGTCAAGAACCAGTGCATGTCTCCTGACTCTGCCACTTCAGAACAGTCCAATGCTTGGCTCTTCTTGGGTGTTTTTTAGCTGTGTATTTTGGCTCATTATCCTGTGGGAGGAACCATGACCTGAGACTGAGGTTAAGCGCCACTTGGCAGCACATTTCCCTCCAGAATGCCTTGATAGTCTTGAGATTTCATTGTACCCTGCACAGATTCAAGACTTCCTGTGCCAGATACAGCAAAACAGCCCCAAAACATAACCAAGCCTCCTCCATGTTTCACAGTAGGTACAATGGGTGTCATTTATTAAGACCAGCGCTTTAGACACTGGGTCTTAATAACCCCTGTATCTGGCATTGGATCCACCGAAGTTATAAAGAGGCGCAGGCCTCTCCATAACTTTGGCGCATCAGCACTGGTCTAAATGTAAGCCGGCACCCTACTGTCTTACATTTAGAACATTTTCTACACCTAAAATTGGCAGAGAAAATGAGTGAGACAGACCTGCTGGCCCGTCCCCTTCCCGCCCATGCCATGCCCATTTTTTTAGACCTGGTGTGAGTTGGGAAAAATGGCAGATTGCAGCGGAAATAATCTTTGCACCAGCGGTCTGTGCCAGAAATATACCGTATTTCTGGTTAGTAAATGACCCCCAATGTTTTTTTCTTTGTATGCTTCATTTTTGCTTTTGTGACTGATGTGACTTGCCAAAAAGCTCCAGGTTTGTCTCATCTTTCTAAAGGACATTCTCCCAGAAGCTTTGTGACTTGTCATTATTCATTTTGGCAAATTCCAGTCTCACTTTTATATCATTTGCTTTCAACATTGGTTTTCCCCTAGTCGTCTTACATTAAGTCCATTTTGGCTAAGAGACTGACGGATGGTGCAATCTGACACTGATGTACCTAGACCTTGGAGTTCACCTCTTATCTCTTTGGAAGTAGTACTGGGCTCTTTGGTTACCATTCGTTTTTCCTGTTTCTTCAATTTGTCATCAATTTTCCTCTTGCGACCACGTCCAGGGAGGTTGGCCACAGTCCCGGAGACCTTAAACTTCTGAATAAAGCCTCATTCACACGTCAGTGATTTCCATCAGTGATCAGGAGCCAAAACCAGGTGCGGCTCTGAACACAGAACAGGCGCAGATCTTTCCCTTATACATTATGGGCCAGATTTATCATTAGCTAAAGTCACTTTAATGGAGTGAAAAATGCGCAGTCAGTAAAATTGCGCATTTTTTTGCGACTTTTCAAGCTCTGCACTAAGCTCTCCAGTTTTGTGAAAGTGGGCGTGTTGTCTTATGTAAATGAATCTCTAGACAGATTTACTATTGCAACCATTTAAAAAGTCGCAAAAAAATGCGCAATTTCACTCCAGGGGGGACCATGCTTATCTTATGCGACTTTTAATAGAACATGCGACTTTTTGTAAAGACGTGCGACTTTTGTAAAGCCAGCTTACTGAAGGATAAACTGCTACCGTCAAACCACATTTATCACAGTATTAACCAGTCCCCGACCGCCGTGCGCAGGATTGCGTCCCGCGGGCGGCCGGATCTTCTGTTTGGACGCGCCGGGCGCCATCCCGCGAGGCGCGAGTTCCCTGATGCACGCGCGGCGCAGTGAAGCGCGGCTCGAGAGTTGGACTGCAGCCTGCCAGCGATGATCAATCGCTGGCAGGCTGTAGATGCGATATACATCGCATCAAACAGCTATATCAGACGCTGTTTTATGAACAGCGTCTGATATAGCTGCTACTGGTCCTCTGGTGGTCCCATTTTCTGGGATCGACCACCAGAGGACCAGGTAACTACAGTAAAGTTGCACCAAACACTACACTTACCCCCCACCCCCTCACCTATTAACCCCTTGATCACCCCATCTAGACCCCTGATCACCCCCTGTCATTGATCACACCCCTTGTAAGGCTTTATTCAGACGTCCATATGTGTTTTTGCGGATCCGTGGATTCACGGATCCGTGGATTCACGGATCCGCGGATCCGATCCGCAGATCCTCAAAACACGGACACCGGCAATGTGCTTCCGCATTTTGCAGATCCGCACATTGCCAGAACTATATAGAAAATGCTTTTTCTTGTCCGCACTGCGGACAAGAATAGGACATGTTCTCTATATTTTTGCTTGAACGGAAGTGCAGACCGGGAAGCGGATCCGTAATTCCGGATCCGAGCGGGACAAAGTCTGTCCCCATAGAAATGAATGGGTCCGCAATTCCGTTCCGCAAACAGAATTTCGGACGTGTGAATGGGGCATAAGGGTCCCTTATCACCGCCAGTTAGTTAGCTACTTGTTAGGTAGCTAGCGCCCACCGCATCAAGAGTCACTGATTTTGGCAGAGATTTTTTCATCCACATTGATCGATGCGAATGAAAAAAATCTGTGCCGCTTCATTTTTTTTTTTTTCAGCGCAGAGGCTGAGCGGAAAAAAATCTCATTACCCGTATGCTCAATATACGGAGAATCGCAAGAAACTCCCTCATGCTGGCCATACGTGTAATGATTAGCGGGAGACCCTCAAATGCCAGAGCAGATAAACACCCACATGTGACCCCATTTTAGAAAGAAGACACCTCAAGGTATTCTGTGAGGGGTATGGCGAGTTCATGGAAAATTTTATTTTTTGTCACAGTTAGTGGAATATGAGACTGTAAAAAAAAAAAAAAAAACAATTTCCGCTAACTTGTGCCAAATTTTTTTTCTGTGAACTCGCCATGCCCCTCACGGAATACCTTGGGGTGTCTTCTTTCCACAAATGGGTCACATGTGGGGTATTCATACTGCCCTGGCATTTTAGGGGTGCTAAAGTGTGAGAATCCAAATGCGTAAAATGGCTGTGAAATCTTAAAGGTACTCATTGGTTTTAGGGCCCCTTTGCGCATCTTGGCTGCAAAAAGTGTCACTCATGTGGTATACTGCCAGTACTCAGGAGAAGTAGGGCAATGTGTTTTGGGGTGTATTTTTTACATATACCCATACTGGGTGTAGAAATATCGCTGTAAACGACAACTTTTTACATTTTTTATTCAAAGTTGTCAATATACAGAGATATTTCTCTCACTCCAGCATGGGTATATGTAAAATACACCCCAAAACACATCGCTCCTACTTCTCCTGAGTACGGGCGATACCACATGTGTGACACTTTTTGCAGGCAAGATGCGCAAAGGGACCCAAATTCCAATGAGTACCTTTTAGGAGGGCATTTTTACGCATTTTCTCTCTCACGCTTTAGGGCACCTAAAATGCCAGGGCAGTATAAATACCCACATGTGACCCCATTTTGAAAGAAGACACCCAAGGTGACTCGCTGAGGGGCATAATGAGTTCATGAAAAATTAAACTTTTGTCAAAAGTTAGCGGAAAGGAGACTTTGTGAGAAAAACAATAAAAATCAATTTCCACTAACTTGTGCCAAAAAAAAATATTCTATGAACTCGCCATGCCCCTCATGGAATACTCTTAGGGTGTCTTCTTTCCAAAATGGGGTCACACGTGGGGTATTTATACTGCCCTGGCATTTTAGGGGCCCTAAAGCGTGAGAAGAAAATGCGTAAAATGCCCTCCTAAAGGTACTCATTGGAATTTGGGCCACTTTGCGCATCTTGCCTGCAAAAAGTGTCAACACATGTGGTATCGCCGTACTCAGGAGAGTAGAGCGATGTGTTTCTGAGGTGTATCTTTACATATACCCATGCTGGAGTAGAGAGAAATATCTCTGTATATTGACAACTTTGAATAAAAAATGTAAAAGTTGTCGTTTACAGCGATATTTCTCACACGCAGCATGGGTATATGTAAAAGACACCCCAAACACATTGCCCTACTTCTCCTGAGTACGGCGACCACCATGAGTGACACTTTTCTGCAGCCAAGATGCTAAAGGGGCCCTAAACCAGTGAGTACCTTTAAGATTTCTGAGCCATTTTTATGCATTTGGATTCTCACACTTTAGGGACCCCTAAAATGCCAGGTGAGTATAAATACCCCACATGTGACCCCATTTTGGAAAGAAGACACCCCAAGGTATTCTGTGAGGGGCATGGTGAGTCCACAGAATTTTTATTTTTTGGCACAAGTCAGCAGAAATTGTTTTTTTTTTTTTTTTAATTTTGTTTTTACAAAGTCTCATATTCCACTAACTTGTGACAAAAATAAAATTTTACATGAACTCACCATACCCCTCACAGAATACCTTGGGGTGTCTTCTTTCCAAAATGGAGGTCACATGTGGGGTATTTATGCTGTCCTGGCATTTTAGGGGCCCCTAAAGCGTGAGAAGAAGTCTGGAATCCAAATGCGTAAAAATGCCCTGTGAAATCCTAAAGGTACTCATTGGACTTAGGGCCCTTTGCACCCAGGCTGCAAAAGTGGCACCATGTGGTATCGCCGTACTCAGAGAAGTAGGGCAATGTGTTTTAGGGTGTATTTTTATATATACCCATACTTTGTGTGAAAATATCTCTGTAACGACAACTTTTAAAAATTTTATACAAAGTTGACAATTTACAGAGATATTTCTCACCCAACATGGGTATATGTAAAAATACACCCCAAAACACATTGCCCTACTTCTCCTGAGTACGGCGATACCACATAAGTGCCGCTTTTTGCAGCCTGGGTGCGCAAAGGGCCCAAATTCCAACGAGTACCTTTAGGTTTTACATGGCGGCTCACAATTTAGCCCCGCCCAAAATGCCAGAACAGTAAACACACCCCACAAATGACTCCATTTCGGAAAGTAGACACCCCAAGGTATTCACTGAGGGGCATAGTGAGTCCGTCTGAGATTTTTTTTGCCAGAAGTTATCAGAAATTGAAACTTTTTTTTTTTTTTCTCAGAAAGTGTCAATTTCCGCTAACTTGTGAAAAAAATGAAATGATACATGAACTCACCAAGCCCCTCCGCGAATACTTTGGGGTGTCTTCTTTCTAAAATGGTGTCATTTGGGGGTTATTTATACTATCCTGACATTCTAGCACCTGAAGAAACATGACAGGTGCTCAGAAAGTCAGAGCTGCTTCCAAAATGCCGAAATTCACTTTTTGCACCATAGTTTGTAAACGCTATAACTTTTACCCAAACCAATAAATATACACTTATTGGATTTTTTTATCAAAGACATGTAGAACAATAAATTTAGAGAAAAATTTATATAGAAATGTATTTTTTTGAAAAATTTTACAACAGAAAGTGAAAAATGTCATTTTTTGCAAAAATTTCGGTAATTTTTGATTAATAGCAAAAAAGTAAAATGTCAGCAGCAATGAAATACCACCAAATGAAAGCTCTATTAGTGAGAAGAAAAGGAGGTAAAATTCATTTGGGTGGTAAGTTGTATGACGGAGCAATAAACGGTGAAAGTAGTGTAGTGCGGAATTGTAAAAGTGGCCTGGTCATTAAGGGTGTTTAAGCTAGAGGGGGCTGAAGTGGTTAAAGGACCATTAATAAATCTGACTAACTAAAAGTGACTTTGGGCAGATGTAGAAGTGGAGTAAGATGGAAGTGTAATGATAAATCTGGCTCCTATGTCTGTGGTTTTGGCTCACAATCACTGACCAAAACACTGACGTGTGAAAGAGGCTTAATATGTGCAACTGTAGTAAGAGGAACAACAAGCGATTTGGAGATGGTCTTATAGCCTTTATCTTTAACATGTTTGTCTATAAATTTTCTTTTAATTCTCCTGAGACATTTCTCTCCTTAGCTTTCTTTGGTCCATATTCAGTGTGGTACACATCATAATACCAAAAAGCACAGTGACTACTTTTCACCCTTCACATAAGCAGACTGACTGATTACAAGTTTGATGACACCTATGATACTAATTACAGGACACACCTTAGTTTAACTTGTCCCTATGGTCAAATTATTTTCAATCTTTTCTAGAGCTACCATCATTTTTGTCCAGGCCAGCTCCATTAGTTTGTTTTATGAATGATTCCGTTGAAAGTTCAAAGCATCGCGTGATTTTCATCAGATAATTTTCAGTAATTTCTTATTTATTATTACTTTTGTCAGTTTCCATCTATTTCAGTGACCACTGTGGATTTTTCTTACTTTAACGGAAGGGTAACAACAATTTTGTCCACGTGTGTAAATTTACATTTCAGCCAGACTTGTATGTGTATGTACTAGAGAGAAAGGAAAAAGCACCTGACAGACATTTCTGGTGGTAGCTTATCTCCTTGGAGAACAAAGATCAGGTGAAATGATTATATTTTTTTGTCAGGACAGAATTGGGGCCCCCATACACATTAGGGCTGTTTCACATGAGCGAGTCCATTGCAGGAGTGTGATCCTCCGTTCTGGACTTGCAGGAGCGCAGGGCATTATCATGATTTCTAATGCTATGTGCCTCTGCTTGACCGTACTGATACAGAATTTATACTGACATAAAGCTGTCACTATGATCCTGTAGAAGTGAGGTCAAGCAGAGGCACATAGCATTAGAAATCCTGATAATGTCCTGCGCTCCTGCAAGTCCAGAATGGAGGATCACACTCACACTACGCAGCATGATTCCTGCCATGGACTCGCTCTTGTGAAACGGTTCTTTATGTTGTTTGCTGAACCTGTTGCTCTTGGAAGGTTTGGCTGACAATACACTAATCTGTATTGGGCCTTTACAGATTTCTCGCATGACTTAGGCTATATGTAAGACAGCAGGCTTTATTGCGCTAAAGTGTTTTCAGGGTTAGGGCTCATGTACACGACCGCAAATTGGAAAACACAGATGCTGCCTGTGTGCGTTTCGCAACTTGTGGAACGGAACAGGCCCATACTAGAAATGCCTATTCTTGTCTTCAAAACTTACCAGATTAGGACATATAATATTTTTTTGCAGGGCCACGGAACCGAGCAACGGATGCGGACAGCACACAGAGTGCTGCCTGCATCTTTTACATCCCCGTTAAAGTTACGTCCCCATTAAAGTGAATGGGTCCACAACCGACCCAAACAACGTTCATGTGCATGAACCCTAATACTAAGAATCTGAGTACCTCATTGCCCTTTAAAAAAGGTTGACTGACTAACGGTGGGAAATGCCATAATGTAATAAAAGTGGCATTATTACCTATTAGATCCAACGTGCCATTCCAGTATCTTCCCTTGGTTACCTGGCTACAATGAAGACTTTGTTTCAACATGTGTTATTACTGCAGTCAGTCATTGGCATCGGGTTACATGTTGTCGAAGGAAGAACCGGAATGGTGGTGCTGGATCTAACCGGTGAGTAATGCTGGTTTTATTACATTATGGCATTTCCCACCATGGTCCTTTTTTGCTTTGCTGAAACCGGAAAATGCAGATGACACTAAGCTGTGTAGTACTGTGCAGTTTATGGAAGACGTCCCTAAAATACAAGCTGACTGGAACACTCTGAGTGATTGGGCATCAACTTGGCAAATGAGGTTCAATGTGGATAAATGTAAAGTTATGCATCTTGGTAGTAATAATCTCCGTGCATCATATGTCCTAGGGGATATAACACTGGGGTAGTCACTTATAGAGAAGGATTAGGGTGTCCTTGTAGATGGTAGATTAAATAACAGCATGCAATGTCAATCAGCTGCTTCTAAGTCCACCAGGATATTGTCATGCATTAAACAAGGCATCGACTCGCGGGGCAGGGATGTGGTATTACCACTTTACAAGGCGTTGGTGCAGCCTCATCTGGAATATGCAGTTCAGTTCTGGGCACCAGTCCATAGAAAAGATGCTCTGCAGATGGAAAAAGTACAGAGGAGAGCGACTAAACTGATAAGGGGCAGTCTTAAAAAGAGATGTCTAAGGGGGGACATGATTAACCTATACAAATATATAAATGGGCCATACAAAAAATACGGTGAAAAACTGTTCCATGTAAAATGCGCTCAAAAGATAAGGGGGCACTGCCTCCGAATGGAGAAGAAAAGTTTAGTCTCCAAAAGGCTCAAAGCTTCTTTACTGTAAGAACTGTGAATCTGTGGAATAGACTTCCTCAGGACGTGGTCACAACAGGAATAGTGGACAGTTTTAAAAAGGGTTTAGATGAATTCTTAAAAGTAAATGACATTAAGGCCTCATGCACACAAACATATTTTTATTCCGTGTCCGTTCCGTTTTTTTTGCGGAAGGTACTCCGTGTGCATTCTGTTTCCGTTCCGCAAAAAAATAGAACCTGTCCTATTATTGTCCGCATTACGGACAAGGATAGTACTGTTCTATTAGGTGCCAGCTGTTCCGTTCCGCAAAATACGGAATGGACACGAATGTCATCCGTATTTTTTGCGGACCGTAAAATACACACCGAAGAAAAACGGCTCAAAGATATATACATAAAGGTGCCATGCAACAGAGAACTATAGATCACAACACCAATAACACTAGAATAGCACAATTGGTAAATATTATACTTTAATAATCAATTAAATTCATCCCATAAAAAACAGCGGATAAAACACACAGGGACACACAGAACCTGATGTCTGGATTACATATATATCAACACTACACGATATAAACATACAAGTCTATATATATAGCAGGCAGTAAATTATCAAGAAAAGTATATACGGTAACCAGTCCCTACCTACTCATACCAATAAGTAAAGAGCAAAGTGCCATACAAATGCTGAATACAAAAACCGTGTAGATATAGTAAAATATACCGATCCGGCCAAGTTCACAGCTACCCCAACGCGCGTTTTGCGAGTCACTTCCTCAGGGGATATGTAAGTAATGAGCTCCCAGGACACTTATATATACTGTATGTATAAATAATTAAAATTAAAAACATATGGGGAATACTTGGAAAGGTGTGGCCACACAAGCCGATGAGATCGGCGTGCATTCCACCTTGGAGCGCACAACGTCACTTCCTGTATCCGCTTAACAAATCAACGTCCACTGGGCAAATCGGCAATGATGGGCAGATACAGGAAGTGATGTCGTGCGTTCCAAGGTGGAACGCACGCCGATCTCATCTGTCTGTGTGGCCACACTTTGCTAAGTATTCCCCATATGTTTTTAATTTTAATTATACATCAGTAAATTGTGGACATGTGCGGTCAGTGTTCTCCACAGATAGGACATGTATCTATTGATTGTAATGTACTTATTCACACATCCTTATTTTTCATGGACTGTAGGTCAGTGGAAAAACAACGGAGATTTGTGATTCTGGTCTGTGATGCTGACCAAAAATGCCAACTAAAGTTTATGGCATCCTTTTTCTGGCAGTGGCCTTCCCTGACCGTTGGTAGGAGATTATCCTGAAGTCTTTTTTCAGCCTAGCAGTGCACGTGGAATATAGATGACACACGGAGGACAATAAACGAACACATGGACCAACAACAGACCGTCACAGATGAAACACCGACCATGGGCACTGACACTTGTCATGGGCACTGACACTTGGTGTATGCACACGGAGCGTATTACACATGGATTTTCAAGATTTCATGTGCACAGTGAGGGAGTGGTATGGACATCAATGTGGCGGGGTGACACTAAAGTGCCTAGAGCACCATGAACTCTACAGTAAATATGGCCAGGCTGGAGGTGTTATACTATATACTGTGTGGGGCTGGGGATGTTATACTGCATATTGTCACACCGGGAAGGGTACAAGATACAATAGACACACAAGAAACAACAAACAAGCGTCTAGGCAAAAGCTGGCGATAATGGTCACCTCCTGACAAGATCCTATCAGCTGACCCTAGACTTCTGTGCACACATTTAGGCCCCAAAAGTGGGAATAAACATGCCCCGTGCCTAAGACTGAATTAACCCTATAGTCCCTGAGATAGTGGACAAGGTGGAAAAAAGGCAGCCTGCTTCCTCTAATCCTGGAGAAAGCAGGTGTCTAACAGCCTAGACAGAACACAATAGAAACCAAAAACACACTTATCTTTTAAGCAGGGCAGAAACAGCAACCCACCTTTCCTCAGAGTGAGAAAGAAGCTATAACCCGCAAGGGACACTGGGTAGGTGCGGGATTTAAACTCACACAAACGACCCCACCCAGTGCACCTGAATAGAGGCAGGCTCACTCCAAGTAAACAGAAAACTACACACGTGCTGCCAACCTGACAGACCTCCGCACCTCACCAGAGCAGGGCATGACACATATGGCGTGACTGTTGGTACAATACTTCAGAATTTTGGGCCCCACTTTTAATTTTGCCCAAGGACACATTTTGTGTAAAAGTTGCCTCCCATGTTTCTAATGGTGGGCTCCTGAACATTAGTTAATGCAAAAAAGACCTTTACTTGCTTAAAGGTTATTTGGGTTTCTTTGTGCCCTTACATGCGTTCACACACCATGTTTGCTGATTGAACACTCCTGCGGAGGGTAATAATGGTCTTTGTACATGATCTGTCTGACTGTGGATTGGTGGAGTTCAAGTTCTTTAGAGATGGTTTTGGAACCTTTTCCAGCCTGCTGAGCATCAACAACTCTCCTTCTGAGGTCTCCTATGTTCTTGCCACAATAGACTTCCACAGACATGTTATGAAGATCAGACTTTGATAGATCCCTGTTCTTTAAATAAAACAGGTCGCCCAATCACACCCGATTGTCATCCCATAGATTAAAAACACCTGATCCTAATTTCGCCTCCAAATTATCTGCTAATCCTAAAGGTTCACATACTTTTACCACTCATATAATGTGATCTTGGATAATTTTACTCAATAAATATATGACAAAGTTGAGTATTTATCACTCATTTGTTGGATTTAATTATCTGTATCTGCTTTTAGGACGTGTGAAAATCTGATGTTATTTTAATTTATGCTGAAATATAGAAAATTCTGAAGGGTTCACAAACTGTCAGGCACCACTGTATATAGACCCAAGTCCTTCCATTTTAAATTAGTATCACATTCTAGTGATTTAAAGGGGATTTATGGTAATATTAAACAGTAATGTATCCTCACTAGGTTCTGTGCTTTAATAAGCAATGAAAGGGCCCCTTCTTTTGGGTTATCAGTGCAGGGGTGCACCACCAACGAGGCCAGGTAAGGCGATTGCCTCAGGCAGCACAGGTGGGGGCAAGAGGGGGGCAGCAGAAGGCCCATGGGCAATGAGCGCTTTAATTGTGGAAACGCTCAGCTCTACATATTCGGCTGCATCGCTGTACTCAGGACAAAATCACAGTTGAATGCTGCGACGGCAGTGATGTCTCCCTGGCCCACCGTTTCTTCTAATAGGTTTTAGTTCTAGTTCCTGTAGCCTATCAGAGACCGGTGTCATCATTATCACACTGCCTGAGCCGGGATTTTCAGTTTTCGTCTCAGGCGGCAGAAAGGCATGCACGCCTGTATCAGTGCAGTAACAATGGTTGAATTTATTAAAAAATAATCAAGCTTGATACTCTTGATTAAAAATTTCCTCCAGTTTTATGCATATAGCACCTGCACATCTGACACCATGGTAACAGACAACATACAAGCCTAGTGTAGTCTGATCCCTATGCTTCTTTCTATCTTCTTCCTGTCCACACTAGCGTACATTCAGTAGGTGTAGGCATTCTATACCAAAAGCTTCAAAAGAAGTATCTCTAACATACAGCACCCTATGGAGCACCATGCAGTGGCGCATGGAACAGAAGGGGGCTTTGCGGTATACACAAGGTTTTACCAATCTACCGTTGGCCAGATGGTGTAGAAATGATGAACATACATCATTTTTGCTTACCTAGAAATTGCTGACCAATGGAAATGACTCCATGATTGCATAAAGACAGAGTGGGAGTACTAGAAGATCCTCTGGTGGGCCCAAGCTCTAAGGCCATTGTGGACCTCAAAGATCCAGAAGAAACTCTGGAGCCAATCACTTGCCACTAGGGCCTGTTTCCTTCATTCAAAACCTATTAGACTTCGTTCACATCACTGTTCAGCCTTTCCGTAAACGGAGGACGGATTTGGCACATAACTGAGCTGAGCGAACCTAAGTGATCCCATAGACTATAATGTGGTCCATTAGGTTTCCGCTCAGAAGATGATTTTGGAGCGGAGACAAAAGTAGTGCATTTTGTCTCCGCTTCAAAATCTTCCTCTGAGCGTGAAACCTAACGGACCACATTATAGTCTATGGGATCCTTAGGTTCCGTTCGGCTCAATTATGTGCCGAATCCGGTCCTTTCCGTTTTCCTGCTCGAAAAGAAAAGGTTGAACGGTGATGTGAACGAAGCCTAGACTTTGGCTACATGCACACGCATCGTTGCCTGCCTCCGTGACCGCTCCTCCGTGAAATTTTGCGTCCGTCAAAAAAACGGATGACGGACCGTTATTTTTGACGGATCCGATTTTTATGGCAGATCCATTGTAAAAATTCCTATCCTTGTCCGCAAACGTGAAAAAAATAGGACATGCACTATTTTTTTGACAGAATGAAAACACGGATCACGGATGCGGAACAAAAACGGTTGACCATCCGCATTTTTTGACGAACCCATTGAAATGAATTGGGAAGCATCCTATCCGTGAAAAAAAACGGAACGGACGCGGAAACAAACAACGGTCGTGTGCATGGGGCCCTAATGATATAGGGATTGGGTCTAATTTCCTCGGGTGGCCCCAGGAACCCCAGTTTTTTTTTAACAGGAACATTATTTATATATCATTATAATATTAAGGGGGAGATTTATTACGGCAGGGATGCACTTCTTGTCGCTATTGTAAGGTGGTGAGAAAAGGGGTGGGGGGGTGGCCTCAAGTCTAGTGTTGAAAACGAATATTCAAATTGCGAATTTTTATCGCTAATATTTGCACTTCGAAAAGTCGCAAATATTTAGAATACAGTGATATATATTCGTAATTTAGAATATTGGAGATTTTTTTTTTAAACAGTACACATGCTTCTAGCTTGTGGGCCAATAAGAAGGCTGCAATATCTTTGATTTTAGGAGTAGTGTTAATTGCGAATTTTCGCAATCAATAAAATAATGACGGGAGATCATGAATTTTCGAATATATGGCTAATATTCACCCAAATAATTGCGAAATATCGCAAATTCGAATATTGCCCCTGCCGCTCATCACTACTCAAGTCTACGGCAGCCCCCAGCTGATGTAGATCTGGATTTCTGGTGCACGGAGGGCTAGAGATGCATCTCATTTAATAAGAGCCATCTGCTGCCTAATAAATTAAGCCTCATTCACATATCCTTGCTCAAATCCGTGAGCAGGTGGTTGTGATGCATCAGTGAAGGGTCCGTGTGTCTGTTTTTTCTATCCGTGTTGCATCCGTGTTTCACTGACACTGAGCAGCTGAAAAATAATTTTCAACGCATCTCTTCTTAATGATCCTTGAAACACGGATGGCATCCGTAGTTTTCACGGACCCATAGACTAATGGACGTGATGGATCCATGAACACAGACAAAATAGAGCATGCATCCGTGCTAGAGTATGCATCCACGGACTGTGCTAAAACACCGATGTCTGAATACACACATGAAGGGGACATGTGCTGTCTGTGGAGAACACGTAGAGTACACGTCCGTGAAACACTGACGTGTGAGCGAGGCTTTAGGTGCATCTCACTACTGGGGTAGGAAGAGAGGAATCTCCCTCTGTATTCATTTTGGGGTGTGCGGATTCATATTGCATAGACTGGGGGCAAATTGTATAGGAATGGGGCACAGAATGAAAGTTTTGTGGTTCACACGCCGCCGGACGTTTTGTTTCCACCTTTGAGATTTCCCTGATGTCCCTTCTCAAAAGTTGGCAGATACCTTGTATGATGACAGTAGAGGAATCATTCAGACAGGCTGTTCCAGGGGATGCTATCTACTGGACTGATCCCCCAAATCTCATCACAGGTCGGCTTGTGTGAATTATGGACATTAGCACAGCCTAATCACATAGCTACACAACGGCTGGTTGTAACCATTGCACTACAGCTGTAGAGAGAAGCACATGTAGCGACAAACACTGCAGCACACTCGCATCTCTTCTGGATGCTGCGCTGTCAGGTAGCTGTTCTCTCAGCGACCACAAGGTGGCAGCACGGACGTATATTGACTGTGGCGTCAGGAAGAAACGCTTCCGATCACACGTTCGCCAACCAAAATATGGCGGCGTACCGTCTGACACTTACCGGAAGTTAGCCAGCTGTCACCGGGTAATGATGGCGGCCGACGGGGATTTTCTGCTGCGTTACCGAGCCGTTTCTAATAAGCTGAAGAAGTGAGACATGTTATATATCTATATCTTACATGGGCCGACACTAGTAGTCGCGCCACATGTTTATGTCAGTCATTGGTGGGCTGCGGATGTTATTACTGGTGTGCACTTGACTCTACTTTAGCTGTGGCGTTTTATTTTTCACTTGCTATGCTCGGATATTTATGTGCTAACATTGATTGCATGTCTTCTATTGTCATTGTATTCTATGGGTTATGTTAGGAGAAGTAGTCCTATACTGGGACCAGTGAAATATGTTCTGCCACAAATAAACTCCTCTCATCTGGACGCGTCCTGGTAATGATGGGCTGTACGTTTTAGGCTCTGTTCACATCTCACATTGCTGTCCGGTACGTTTATATCCTGGCGACTACAACGGCCATAGCCGCAGGCACCATTTGCAATCCGTATATGGCGCGTATTTTGTGTCCCGAAATGTTAATGAATATTGCTATTCACACAGGTGTATATTCCCGCAGTTTGTGTATTTGCTTCTGAATACTGCTCTTCTAGTGTATGGGGTGCAGCAATAATACAGGAATGAAGGGATACTCCTGCAAATCCGGATGAATTACTGAAGTAAGGCTACTTTCACATCTGCGTTGTGGGGTCCGGTTTTGAGATCTGACAGAGGAAATGCTTCAGTTTTGTCCCCATTCATTGTCAATGAGGACAAAACCGAACGGCAGTGCTCCAGAATGCATTGCGTTCTGGGACATGGGAAACTGAACAAGCCGGATCTGGCACCAAAAACCGTGTAAGTCAATGTTTTTTTTCGGACCCGTTTTCTTCATTTTCGATATAATACAAACGGATGTGTTGTGAACAGATGTAGCCGGTTGTATTATTCAATCGGATGCATTGTTCTGCCGCTTTGAGTTCTCATGGCGGCTCTCAAAACCGGACAGAAAAACGCAGATGTGAAAGTAGCCTTAATACTGATGACAATACGGATGGTCAATCACATCAGAAATACAGATGGATTTCAATATGCTTATGTGAAAGAGAGCTTATTCACACAGTATTTTAGGCAAAATGTCTCCATTGCTTTCAATGGGAAATCTGTATGTTAAGCTATACTGCGCTTTTTCTCCTCGCGTGCGGTTTTAGAAACCGCACAGAGGAAAAAAGAAGTGTCCTGCCCATTCTCGACACAGATTCGCGTCCAGGATTCCATTGAAAATGGCCAGCAATGAAAATCCCCTCCGAAACCACAACCAAAATCACTCTAAGGTCTCTTTCACACGAGCGTGTCCAGATTAGGTCCGGATGCACTGCGGATGCGTTCACGTGTTCAGTGAAAACTGTGCGATTTCGCAGGCAAAGCCATTCAGTTTTGATTAGCGTTCAGTTGTTCAGTTTTTCCACGCGCGTTATTAAAAAACGGAAGGTTTACAAACAACATCTTCTAGCAACCATCAGTGAAAAACACATCGCACCTGCACTTGCAATGCCTTTTTCACTCAAGCCCCATTCACTTCTATGGGACCAGGCCTGCGTGAAAAATGCAGAATATAGAACATGCTGCGATTTTCACGCAACGTGAAGTGATGCATGAAAACAACGCTCATGTGCACAGCCCCATAGAAATGAATGGGTCCGGATTCAGTGCGGGTGCTATGCGTTCACGTCACGCATAGCACCCATGCCCAAACTCGCTCGTGTAAAGGGGCCTAAGGCTGCTTTCAGACGAACCAGTGTCACGATCCAGACTCGCAGCGCAGCTCCGTCCTGAACTTCAAACACTGCCGGGGTTGCTTAGCATTATGTTGATTTATGATGCTGTGTAACCCTTAGAGGTCTGGAATGTATTGGATAACACTGACAACTTTATGTCGGTTTTATCCAATACATTCCAAGAACTGTAAGGGTTACACAGCATCATAAATCAATATAGTGCTTTATGCGACTCCTAGGCAGCTGCGCTGCGTAGTCTGGAGCGTGACACTGGTTCGTCTGAAACACGTCAGGAAGAAAACGCATGGAAAAAAAACTGATGCGAATTCCACATCAGGTTTTTTCCTGCTCAAATACTCCATGTGAACTTAGCCTAAGATTACAAGTATTTCCTAAAGCTAGAGGAGACAGCTCGTCTTTAGGGCTCATGCAGACGATCATTGTTGTTTTGCGATCCGTTTTTCACAGATCTGTTCCGTATTTGAGTTTTTTTCTCTGATTTAAGTCCTCTTCCGTTCCATCATTCCACAAAACATATCTGTATGGTTTCCGTATTTGATCTGTTTTTGCGCATTGGAAACAGTATCTTATTAATCACCAAACGCATGAGCAATATGGATGTGTTTTGTGTGCATTCCGTATTTTTCCAGACCCATTGACTTAAATGGAGCCACAGACCATGATTTGCGGACAATAATAGGACATGCACTACTTTTTGCTGAAAGGCCATGCGGACAAACGGAATGCCCACGGAGTATCTTCCGTTGTTTTTGGAGAACCATTGAAAAGAATGGTTCTGCATATGGTTCGCAAAGAACGGATGCAGAAATAAAATACGTTCGTGTGCATGAGCCCTTAGGGTGAATTCACATGTGGCAGATTTGTCCCAGCCATTTACGTGACGGAATAGAGTTTATAGAAATCCACGTGCTTTCCACAAAAAGCATCGGAACAGATTTTTCAGTCACAAAGGTTTCTGCCATCCATCTGCTGTGTGTGAATTCACGCTCAGGACTAAAGGGCTTCCTGTTCAGCCGCATGTACTGTGTATACAGCTGAACAGGGGGTCTCGGGAGCACATTTTGTCAGGACCCCAGCTGAAGAGCCCGCAGCCAGTCTGAGCGCAGCATCGGCAGCCCTACGGAGGGGTAAGTACTGACAAAACTATCTTTCCTCCACACGGTCCAGAACACTCTAGGTTTTTCTGCAAACCCAAAGAACCCCTTTAAAACACATGTATTTTCTGGCGTTTTTAGCACTTTTACAGTTTTAGTGGCATTTTTGTACAAGCGCTTTTGCAATAAAAATGGCAGTTTTGAATGTTAGCTGGAAGTCTATGGGAAGTATGAAACACAGGGTACAAGCATTTTTCGTCTAGCGGTGTTTTTGTCTCTCCGACTGCGATCTTAATAAAGCCGTGCACTGGCGGCGGCCTCTACATAACTTCAGTGGATCCTCCACCACTTCTAAGAGAGCTTCCGACCATTTTCTACGCCTAAAACAGGCCAAGGCCTCCTGGCCCGCCCCTTCCCCACCCACACCATGCCCACTTTTTAGACCCGGCGTGAGTGGGGACAAGTCATAGACAGTGGCGCAAAGGACCCTTGTGCCGCAATCTGCACCATAAATATGTCTAATTTAGGCGTCTTTCTGTTTAATAAATGACTCCTTGGTTTCCATGGCAGTTTTTTGTGTGCTTAAATACCGTTGAAAATTTGTGCTTGTACAGTAGGGAAATAACAGAAAATGATGCACTATAATAATAGATGCAAGCATAACATATGGACTAGGCCCTCACTCTTGATAAAAACTGAGACACTTGGTCAGTACATTTTGATCAAAATACATCTAAGCCCACCTACCGGCGACAAGGTGGTCTCAGTTCATACTGGGAGTGATATTCAGGTGCTATCTAATAGGGGACCCTGATTAAGGTGGTACATATAGGTGTGTGTGTCTCTCCTCCCACCGGTTGCTGATGCACATGGAGGTAACAAGGGGCAGCACACCATATGTGCGGGGACTGTGCTCCTGAAAAATGCGCTACAGCATAAATAGGTTAGCATAGGAACCCTCCTGAACTGAGACCACCTTGTCGCCTGGTAGGTGGGCTTAGATGTATTTTGATCAAAATGTACTGACCAAGTGTCTCCGATTTTATCAAGAGTGAGGGCCTAGTCCATATGTTATGCTTCCATCTATTTTATAGTGCATTATTTTCTGTGATTTTGTAAATGCAGCCATATACATCCGCACATTTTATACCATATCGTGCAGGATGGTTTATATATAGTTTTTCTGTGATTTGCTTGTACAGTAGGGGCCCTTAAAGGGGTTGTCCACTCACTTTATACTAGTGGGCTCAGGATAGGCTGATCAGCAGTCCTGTAGTAGCTCCAGCAGAGCTGAACCTACACAAATCCGTCCATCGTGTGGTGGACTGAGCTGATTACTGCAGTGACACCCCCATTCCCTTCAATGAGAGCAGTCCTGCAGTAACCAGCCCGGCCACGGACCCCTGACAATCAGATCTTTAGAATAGGCCACCAATATAAAAGGAGTGGACAACCCTTTCAAGTGCCTGTTTCTGGCTTCTTTAGGTCGGGTTCACATGTTTTTGATGCAGTTTTCTGTGGCTTTAGCGTGTGAAGCCAGGCTAAGGAGTAAGTTCACATGCAGCAGACATGCTGTAGAGATGACCCCTGCATTGCCATACTGTAGAGACAGCTCCATTCAGATGCACGGAGCAGATTCTCTGTTGCAGACATTTGTACAATAGAAGCTTTTTGGAATATCGTATTAGTGCATTAATTTCGGAGACCTCCGTTACCCAGGGCAGAGAGACCAGCGACTCTCTGCCCCTCAGAGATGTCCATTGATTTCAGTGGACGCTGGTGCTGGCTTCTTGAGGGCTTCTTCTAGGAGGCACCTCCAATGGCTCGGGTTTTCCATCAGATAATCCCTTTTGGTTTCCATCCAGATGTCCTGATGTTGAGCAGATGACCCCAGTGATCCGCTTTTATGGGCAGGCCAAGGGATACATGTATGCGGTGTGCGTCCCACCCATATTTCTTATCTAGCGTAATGGTCGAGGAGGCAGCGTTCCCGTGGCTGTGATTTGGACACCATCAGGATCCCATGCAGCCTTCTTTGGCTATGTCGGTTGTGTGACATAAATGCAGCGGATTTGCTTGCAGAAAAATTAGCAGCATTTACAGTAGCAGCAAAGTGTAAGAGATTGTGACAAATGTCATTCACACGCTGCCGACAGTTTCTGCAAGGAAATCCACGCATATCTGGATTTTCAATCTGCAGCATGTAAGTTGTGGGCGGATTTCACCTTTTGCAGTTCAGAGGGTGAAATCTTCTGCAGATGTGGGTATTGCACAGCAGACCTCCCAGTCTTTGCATGCTGGGAGTTGTAGTTTTGCAACAGCTGGAGAGCCGCAGTTTGCCCATCCCTGGTTATCCCCTAGGCCTCTTTCACACGGGCGTTGCAGGTGCACTCCGTCAAACAGTGCGGGTGCGTTGCGGGAATCGCCGCGATTTTTCCCTGCGAGTGCAAAGCGCTGTCATGCGTTTTGCACGCGCGGAGAAAATCGGCACTTTAGTACCCAGACCGAACCTGCACTTCTTCATAGAAGTGCATGTTTGGGTCAGAAATAATCCCGCTGGTATTATTTCACATTATAACATAGTTATAATGTAAAATAATACCCTTGGCCATCTCCCTAATGTTTAAACTGGTGCAGAATGGGTTAAAATAATAAACTAATAATTACTTACCTGTTCCATTTGATCGCGAAGCCCGGCCTCCTCTCCGTTAGCTTGAAAGATGTAAAGGACCTGTGATGATGTCACAGCATCACATGGCTCAATCACCTGCTCCATCACTATGGTGATGGAGCATGTGATGGTCCATGTGACCATGTGACATCATCCAAGGTCCTTAACCACTATCCTCAGGCTGTGGATGATGTCACATGGTCACATGGACCAATACATGCTCCATCACCATAGTGATGGAGCAGGTGATTGGGCCATGTGATGCTGTACTATCATCACAGGTCCTTTACATCTTAGATGCTGCAGGGAAAGAGAGGAGAGATCGCGACTACGCGATCAAGTGGCTAAGGTAAGTTAACTTTATTATTTTTAACCCCTTCCTCATCATTTAACAATGCATTCTTTATTAAGAATGCTATTATTTCCCTTATAACCATGTTATAAGGGGAAATAATAGAGATTGGGTCCCGTTGCTAAGCAAACAATGCGGGAAAATCGCAACGCATCCGCACTTGGCTGCGGATGCTTGCGATTTTCCCGCAGCCCCATTCACTTCTATGGGGCCTGCGTTGCGTGAAAACGCAGAATATAGAACATGCTGCGATTTTCACGCAACGCAGAAGTGATGCGTGAAAATCACCGCTCATGTGCACAGCCCCATAGAAATGAATGGGTCCGGATTCAGTGCGGGTGCAATGCGTCCTCCTCACGCATTGCACTCCAGCGTAAACTTCGCCACGTGTGAAAGGGGCCTTATAGCTATCCTAATGCAGACTGAATTTGATTAGACCAACCTCTGTGAACGGCCATTGCCAGTATTGTCTGTTCTGCTTTTCATGTATGTGCGCTCCATAATGCGCTATTGCTTTTTCATATTAATGTCAGTAATTTATGGTTTGTAAATTTCCTCTTGTAGACGATTTTGCGGAAACCCAATGTTGCAGAAGCCAGTGAACAGTTTGGTAAGTCTTTCTGGGCTTATTGGATTTATTTTATAGAAGAGGATTCTTTCCGGTAAGAGCAGTGAGACTATGGAACTCTCTGCCTGAGGAGGTGGTGATGGTGAGTACAATAAAGGAATTTAAGAGGGCCTGGATGTATTTCTGGAGTGTAATAATATTACAGGCTATAGCTACTAGAGAGGGTCGTTGATCCAGGGAGTTATTCTGATTGCCTGATTGGAGTTAGGAAGGAATTCTTTCCCCTTAGGCTACATGCACCTGACCGTTGGTGTTTTGTAGTCCGCTAAAACACGGAAGCTGCTCACGTTCCGTTCTGCAATTCTACGGAACACAGCGTCCATTATAGAAATGCCTATTCTTGTCCGCAAAACAGACAAGAATAGCATCATAAATCAATATAATGCTATGCGACCCTGGCAGCCTGGCAGCCATGCGTAGTCTGGAGCGTGACACTGGTTCGTCTGAAACACGTCAGGAAGAAAACGCATGGAAAAAAAAACTGATGCGAATTCCACATCAGGTTTTTTTCCTGCCCGAAATACTCCATGTGAACTTAGCCTAAGATTACAAGTATTTCCTAAAGCTAGAGGAGACAGCTCGTCTTTAGGGCTCATGCAGACGATCATTGTTGTTTTGCGATCCGTTTTTCACAGATCTGTTCCGTATTTGAGTTTTTTCTCTGATTTAAGTCCTCTTCCGTTCCATCATTCCACAAAACATATCTGTATGGTTTCCAGTATTTGATCTGTTTTTGCGCATTGGAAACAGTATCTTATTAATCACCAAACGCATGAGCAATATGGATGTGTTTTGTGTGCATTCCGTATTTTTCCAGACCCATTGACTTAAATGGAGCCACAGACCATGATTTGCGGACAATAATAGGACATGCACTACTTTTTGCTGAAAGGCCATGCGGACAAACGGAATGCCCACGGAGTATCTTCCGTTGTTTTTGGAGAACCATTGAAAAGAATGGTTCTGCATATGGTTCGCAAAGAACGGATGCAGAAATAAAATACGTTCGTGTGCATGAGCCCTTAGGGTGAATTCACATGTGGCAGATTTGTCCCAGCCATTTACGTGACGGAATAGAGTTTATAGAAATCCACGTGCTTTCCACAAAAAGCATCGGAACAGATTTTTCAGTCACAAAGGTTTCTGCCATCCATCTGCTGTGTGTGAATTCACGCTCAGGACTAAAGGGCTTCCTGTTCAGCCGCATGTACTGTGTATACAGCTGAACAGGGGGTCTCGGGAGCACATTTTGTCAGGACCCCAGCTGAAGAGCCCGCAGCCAGTCTGAGCGCAGCATCGGCAGCCCTACGGAGGGGTAAGTACTGACAAAACTATCTTTCCTCCACACGGTCAGAACACTCTAGGTTTTTCTGCAAACCCAAAGAACCCCTTTAAAACACATGTATTTTCTGGCGTTTTTAGCACTTTTACAGTTTTAGTGGCATTTTTGTACAAGCGCTTTTGCAATAAAAATGGCAGTTTTGAATGTTAGCTGGAAGTCTATGGGAAGTATGAAACACAGGGTACAAGCATTTTTCGTCTAGCGGTGTTTTTGTCTCTCCGACTGCGATCTTAATAAAGCCGTGCACTGGCGGCGGCCTCTACATAACTTCAGTGGATCCTCCACCACTTCTAAGAGAGCTTCCGACCATTTTCTACGCCTAAAACAGGCCAAGGCCTCCTGGCCCGCCCCTTCCCCACCCACACCATGCCCACTTTTAGACCCGGCGTGAGTGGGGACAAGTCTGCAGACAGTGGCGCAAAGGACCCTTGTGCCGCAATCTGCACCATAAATATGTCTAATTTAGGCGTCTTTCTGTTTAATAAATGACTCCTTGGTTTCCATGGCAGTTTTTTGTGTGCTTAAATACCGTTGAAAATTTGTGCTTGTACAGTAGGGAAATAACAGAAAATGATGCACTATAATAATAGATGCAAGCATAACATATGGACTAGGCCCTCACTCTTGATAAAAACTGAGACACTTGGTCAGTACATTTTGATCAAAATACATCTAAGCCCACCTACCGGCGACAAGGTGGTCTCAGTTCATACTGGGAGTGATATTCAGGTGCTATCTAATAGGGGACCCTGATTAAGGTGGTACATATAGGTGTGTGTGTCTCTCCTCCCACCGGTTGCTGATGCACATGGAGGTAACAAGGGGCAGCACACCATATGTGCGGGGACTGTGCTCCTGAAAAATGCGCTACAGCATAAATAGGTTAGCATAGGAACCCTCCTGAACTGAGACCACCTTGTCGCCTGGTAGGTGGGCTTAGATGTATTTTGATCAAAATGTACTGACCAAGTGTCTCGATTTTTATCAAGAGTGAGGGCCTAGTCCATATGTTATGCTTCCATCTATTTTATAGTGCATTATTTTCTGTGATTTTGTAAATGCAGCCATATACATCCGCACATTTTATACCATATCGTGCAGGATGGTTTATATATAGTTTTTCTGTGATTTGCTTGTACAGTAGGGGCCCTTAAAGGGGTTGTCCACTCACTTTATACTAGTGGGCTCAGGATAGGCTGATCAGCAGTCCTGTAGTAGCTCCAGCAGAGCTGAACCTACACAAATCCGTCCATCGTGTGGTGGACTGAGCTGATTACTGCAGTGACACCCCCATTCCCTTCAATGAGAGCAGTCCTGCAGTAACCAGCCCCGACCACGGACCCCTGACAATCAGATCTTTAGAATAGGCCACCAATATAAAAGGAGTGGACAACCCTTTCAAGTGCCTGTTTCTGGCTTCTTTAGGTCGGGTTCACATGTTTTTGATGCAGTTTTCTGTGGCTTTAGCGTGTGAAGCCAGGCTAAGGAGTAAGTTCACATGCAGCAGACATGCTGTAGAGATGACCCCTGCATTGCCATACTGTAGAGACAGCTCCATTCAGATGCACGGAGCAGATTCTCTGTTGCAGACATTTGTACAATAGAAGCTTTTTGGAATATCGTATTAGTGCATTAATTTCGGAGACCTCCGTTACCCAGGGCAGAGAGACCAGCGACTCTCTGCCCCTCAGAGATGTCCATTGATTTCAGTGGACGCTGGTGCTGGCTTCTTGAGGGCTTCTTCTAGGAGGCACCTCCAATGGCTCGGGTTTTCCATCAGATAATCCCTTTTGGTTTCCATCCAGATGTCCTGATGTTGAGCAGATGACCCCAGTGATCCGCTTTTATGGGCAGGCCAAGGGATACATGTATGCGGTGTGCGTCCCACCCATATTTCTTATCTAGCGTATGGTCGAGGAGGCAGCGTTCCCGTGGCTGTGATTTGGACACCATCAGGATCCCATGCAGCCTTCTTTGGCTATGTCGGTGTGTGACATAAATGCAGCGGATTTGCTTGCAGAAAAATTAGCAGCATTTACAGTAGCAGCAAAGTGTAAGAGATTGTGACAAATGTCATTCACACGCTGCCGACAGTTTCTGCAAGGAAATCCACGCATATCTGGATTTTCAATCTGCAGCATGTAAGTTGTGGGGCGGATTTCACCTTTTGCAGTTCAGAGGGTGAAATCTTCTGCAGATGTGGGTATTGCACAGCAGACCTCCCAGTCTTTGCATGCTGGGAGTTGTAGTTTTGCAACAGCTGGAGAGCCGCAGTTTGCCCATCCCTGGGTTATACCCTTAGGCCTCTTTCACACGGGCGTTGCGGGTGCACTCCGTCAAACAGTGCGGGTGCGTTGCGGGAATCGCCGCGATTTTTCCCTGCGAGTGCAAAGCGCTGTCATGCGTTTTGCACGCGCGGGAGAAAAATCGGCACTTTTGGTACCCAGACCCGAACCTGCACTTCTTCATAGAAGTGCATGTTTGGGTCAGAAATTGTCCCGCTGGTATTATTTCACATTATAACATAGTTATAATGTAAAATAATACCCTTGGCCATCTCCCTAATGTTTAAACTGGTGCAGAATGGGTTAAAATAATAAACTAATAATTACTTACCTGTTCCATTTGATCGCGAAGCCCGGCCTCCTCTCCGTTAGCTTGAAAGATGTAAAGGACCTGTGATGATGTCACAGCATCACATGGCTCAATCACCTGCTCCATCACTATGGTGATGGAGCATGTGATTGGTCCATGTGACCATGTGACATCATCCAAGGTCCTTAACCACTATCCTCAGGCTGTGGATGATGTCACATGGTCACATGGACCAATACATGCTCCATCACCATAGTGATGGAGCAGGTGATTGGGCCATGTGATGCTGTGACATCATCACAGGTCCTTTACATCTTAGATGCTGCAGGGAAGAGAGGAGAGATCGCGACTACGCGATCAAGTGGCTAAGGTAAGTTAACTTTATTATTTTTAACCCCTTCCTCATCATTTAACAATGCATTCTTTATTAAGAATGCTATTATTTCCCTTATAACCATGTTATAAGGGAAATAATAAGATTGAGTCCCGTTGCTAAGCAACAATGCGGGAAAATCGCAACGCATCCGCGCTGGTTGCGGATGCTTGTGATTTCCGCAGCCCCATTCACTTCTATGGGGCCTGCGTTGCGTGAAAAGCGCAGAATATAGAACATGCTGCGATTTTCACGCAACGCAGAAGTGATGCATGAAAACCACCGCTCATGTGCACAGCCCCATAGAAATGAATGGGTCCGGATTCAGTGCGGGTGCAATGCGTCCTCCTCACGCATTGCACCCGCGTAAACTCGCCCGTGTGAAAGGGGCCTTATAGCTATCCTAATGCAGACTGAATTTGATTAGACCAACCTCTGTAAACGGCCATTGCCAGTATTGTCTGTTCTGCTTTTCATGTATGTGCGCTCCATAATGCGCTATTGCTTTTTCATATTAATGTCAATAATTTATGGTTTGTAAATTTCCTCTTGTAGACGATTTTTACGGAAACCCAATGTTGCAGAAGCCAGTGAACAGTTTGGTAAGTCTTTCTGGGCTTATTGGATTTATTTTATAGAAGAGGATTCTTTCCGGTAAGAGCAGTGAGACTATGGAACTCTCTGCCTGAGGAGGTGGTGATGGTGAGTACAATAAAGGAATTTAAGAGGGGCCTGGATGTATTTCTGGAGTGTAATAATATTACAGGCTATAGCTACTAGAGAGGGTCGTTGATCCAGGGAGTTATTCTGATTGCCTGATTGGAGTTAGGAAGGAATTCTTTCCCCTTAGGCTACATGCACACTGACCGTTGGTGTTTTGTGGTCCGCAAAACACGGAAGCTGCTCCACGTTCCGTTCTGCAATTTACGGAACACAACGTGTCCATTATAGAAATGCCTATTCTTGTCCGCAAAACAGACAAGAATAGGACATGCTCTATTTTTTTGCGGGGCACGGAGCGGAGCAACGGATGCGGACAGCACACAAAGTGCTGTCCGCATCTTTTACGGCCCCATTGAAGTGCGGCTCGGACGCGAACCACAACAACGGCCGTGTGCATGAGGCCTTAAGTATGGAAAATCGGCTTCTACCTCACAGGGTTTTTTTGCCTTCCCCTGGATCACCTTGCAGGATAACAGGCGGAACTGGATGGGCGATGTCTTGTTTTCAGCCTTACAAATTTATGGGGTCATTTATCAAACTAGTGTAAAGTAGTACTGGCTTAGTTGCCAAATTAGTTGAAGAATGAAAGGGGAATCTGATTGGTTGCTATGGGCAACTAAGCCAGTTCTACTTTACACCAGTTTACTAAATCTCGCCCTATGTTGCTTTGTATTTGTGCTGAGTTCTCGTGTCCGTCATCCTGCATGGTGTGGTCCCCTGGGGACGGCTGCCATTAAAAAATGTTTTAGCACATTTAGGATAAGATTGAATAAAGTTTACTTCAAATATCCAGAGCACTCTCCATAATTAGTGTTTGCCAAAAGAAAAGTGAATCATTTTTCAGACCAGCGCCCAAAATTGTAATGAAAAGTGGTTTTGTGAATCAGTGCTCTTTATAAAGAGGGAACAGAAAATCAGCTCTTCACGAAGTGCGGTGCAGTTCCTAACATTTCACTGTTTTTATAGCAACATGTAAAATGTACAATTCTCTAAGTTAGAAGGCGGTGTCCCACCATAACTTATCATCTATCTGCTGAGTGTTAGATCACTGGGGTCCCGCTACTGGGACCCTCTGGGATCACAAGAATGGGGGCATGAGTCGCCGTCTTGTGCGGAGCATGATGCCCCCTCCTTCATTCTCTATAGGACTGCTGGGGATAGCCGAGTGCAGCTCCATCAGTTCCAGAGATAGAATGGACAGGCTGTTGCTCTTTTGAAATGTGGGATTTGGGACCCCTGTTTTCCTGAACAGCAGGGGTCCCAGTGGTCAAAGACCTATAACCTGTCCCATGAGTTGTGTAGTGGATTAACCCCTTAAGGCCCATGTGAATGGATTTATTTGTCATCCTGCTCCTATGTGTAGATTATACTGTTACTGTTCCTCTTAGGTCAGCTAGCGAAGGAGCTGAAACAGCAGGACTGCCTTCAGTATGCCGGCTTCTGTAACCTGGCCATGGCACGGTAAGTCTTAAGTCTGTTCAATCCTGCCTTTGTTCATGCATGTTTTTTGGGATGGTCTACTTTGTGGTAACGTGCTTACATTAGCTGCCCGTACAGGAAAACTCTTCCCATTTCTCCTATCAGGGCATATGGTTGTAGAATGGCCGTGTTCGGGAGCTCCCTCTTTTATTCAGAGAGCCATTAGAGTAAGTGGCTCGCCCGGATGCATGCTCACTGCGTTGCATTTCAACTGCCTCTATATATTTTGCTGCAGGAACGTTTTGTGGCCGCCTTAGTAACCACTGATCTCCAGAGTTTCAGCAGTCTTTTCTTCCAAGCCTCGTCTGAATCTCCCAAAACCTTTTTAATTTCCAGTTAAAAGTAGAGAACAAGTAAAATCAGAAAACACATAAAGTATAGGCGTTTCTTCAGCCCATCCTTAGCCTGTATTACAGCTTCTGTTATTTGTGGAAGACTTGCTTTGCTTGCTTGTGAATGTCTCTACAAGAAGGGTCCAGGGCTCACTTTCAGTAATCTCATTACTCCAGCAGAGCAGTTGTAACTCCAGTTTACCTGGACGCATTTCACGTGTGCTTTCTTCTGTAGGTGTGAACAGACGCTATTCAATGCCCCCGGAGAGGCCATGGCGCTGACTGAGGCTGCCCGCCTCTTTTACAGGAAGAGAAAGAGACTCAGCATTTGAAGTGCCCAGGATTTGAGGAACACTTGCAGGCTGCCATCAACTGCTACAGCTTCGCCATCAAGGTTGGCTATACTGGGCTTTTACGGGAGCTCGCATGGCGCACACATGCTGAGCTTGTTTGAAATTAAAGGGGTTTTCTAATGTTTTCGTTTTAAATTTGTAAGTTTTCCTTGATTTGATGGTTTGGGAAACAGTACTGTGTGGAGATATTGCCTACTTATGCATGTAGGATGTCCGTAGAGTTTCCTTTAAGGCCCCTTTCACACGGGCGAGTTTTCCGTGCAAGTGCAATGCGTGAGGTGAATGCACTGAATCCGGACCCATTCATTTCAAGGGGCTATGCACATGAGCGTTGATTTTCACACATCACTTGTGTGTTGTGTGAAAATCGCAGCAAGCTCTATATTGTGCGTTTTTGGCGCAACGCAGGCCCATAGAAGTGAATGGGGTAGCTTGAAAATGCAAGCAAGTGCAGATGCAGTGCGATTTTCACGCATGGTTGCTTAGCAACGGGACCCGATCTTTATTATTTTCCCTTAAAAAATGGTTATAAGGGAAAGTAATAGCATTCTCAATACAGAATGCTTAGTAAAATAGTGATGGAGGGGTTAAAAAATAAAATAAAAATAAACTCACCTCGTCCACTTGATCGCGCAGCCTGGCTCGTCTTCTTTCTTCTTCTTTGAGGACCTGGAAGGCACGGTGCGTTGGTAGCGTCATCACGCTCACCACATGGCGGCGCGGGTACATCAGCGCAGGTCCTGCTGAATGAAGCACGCCGCCATTTCGAACACGCCGCCGAACTTCCTGTACGCGGCTCCAGAAAAAAATAGGTCCTATTCTTGTCCGCAGCTGCAGACAAGAATAGGCTGTTCTATGGGGGTGCCGGCCGGGTGTATTGCAGATCCGCAATACACCGCTAACGTGTGAATGGACCCTAAAGAGGACTTGTCAACATGAAAGCGCAGGGTAATCATCTTATAGAGCAGGAGAAGCTGAGCAGATTAATGCTGAGGTTTATGAGAAAAGATTCGGCCAAATGTTGTATTTATTCATTTAGCCCTCTGCTCTTTTCTGTCTCTCGAGAGAAAATGATAAATAACCTGGTAAAAGCCTATAAAAGTTGGAAGTAAGAGGATTAAAGGATCATAGTCAGCACGGATTGTTTAATTGGGGGGGTTGCCGTAGAACATGAGAGGGGGAGGAGAGACCTGAAATGTTAAGGACCTGTGGTTAAATAGTGAAGTGTCGGAGAAGTGTCCAAGGAGACCGTACTGTTCGAAATAGTTTATGGCTGCTGGTTTGCCACTTTGCCAATTCTTCAAGTCTAAAAAGATGATCAACCTTTACTATTCATTGTTTCCTTGTTGGACGGGATTTGGACTTTCAGTATGCGGGAATAAGAATTCTGGCTGCTGCCATTAAGTGCCTGATCAACATCAATTTATATTTTGGATTTAGTTTTGTCTGGAAATATATGTAGCAAGCATAACTGGGGTGTGGAGGGGAGCGCTATTCCAGAGATTTGTGCAAACTTTTGTATTATAGAGGACCAGAACGGTTTAATCAAGGGACATGTCCACCACTAGTAAGATGTCCAATTGTTGGCAGCACATCTCCCTATGTAATCAGGGATGTACTGCTGAAGGGAGGAATAGCTGTCATAGTGATCATTCCTGCCCATTCACTTTGCATCGGACTGTATAATATGCTGATGCAAGCGAGCGGCGATCAACTATTATATATTTTTTTGCAGTCCCTTGAAATAGACCAATGTGACTTTGCAGCCATCTTAGCTGCTACAAGCAGCTCCCTCAGAAGAGTGGGGGCATTGACCTCCCAGCCCGAAAACAATTCCAATCATCTGTCTATAATAGCTGACACAACACACAAGCTTTGGGTATCCGTGAGACGACATTCTAGGCTCCCCTTTACAACAATTAGTGTTCTCTGACATTAGCCCCACAACATCTCTGATGCATTTCTATTTCAATTTGCCAGCTTTTTTTCTTCTGCTTTGTAATATGATTTTGTAAAGCTGTTTTCCATGCAGTTGAAAGACAGTTATTTGTCAGAGCCAACATTCACTGGGTTGGAGGCTCTGGTTTGAGGGAAAATATCTTTTGTGACTGCAGTTTAGGGGTGGCAGATTACATCTCTTGGGGCTATATATTGTAAGGGATCGCTCTCTCTTAGGGGTCGGCAATGACAGACTTTTCATCAAACAGAGGGTTTTCAAGCTCCAACAGGGCTTTATTTGTCACACATCTTATCACACTTCCAAGTTTGGCATCACTCGGCACCATGAAGTCGCAGCTTCATCTCAGCTCAACGTGTTACATCAATACAAAACAAATGCTTGCCCGGCTAGGCACTCGCTAAACAGAGGTCTCTCTAACTCACCTCTAGGTCAGTGTTCACACTGCGGTATCCGGCTTTGGTCCGATACGCTCCTAGCTGTGACCAATGCAACCCACCAGTCCTCCAGGTGGAAGCTGCAAAATACCTTGGGGGGATATGGTCCAGTAGTCCTCCTGACTGACCATGCAACACCTATCTTCTTCAGGCGTCGCAGGGTCCCCCCAAACTTAGGGTTCCTCAGCCTTGTGGCCGCCCAGCCGTCCTGGTTAGAACCATACAGGCCCTCAGCAGGTCTTTTCCCTGGGGCCTCACTCTCCTGTCACTCTGAGGATTGCTTCATCCCCAAGTGATAATTGCACCTTGGCCTCACCTCAGGCCCGGTGATTGTGGGGAAAACACAGCAAATTATACCATACATCGCCTCTAATAGATATGAGGCCTGTCACTGCCTCACGTTATCTTTAGGACATCTTTGTTGTGTACCCGCTCTATATTGCATTCTTCTCAGTAGGATTTGCCCAATATGATGGTAAACAGTTTGCTTTACTGTAGTTTGGAGGGATTCTTGGGGGTGGACCCGAGGAGGCCACGAATCCTCAGGTTATTTTGACACCCTCTTTTTACAGGTCTTCAAGGGCACAGAGGCCATATTATAATACCGCTGACAAATTGTAAAGTTCTCATTTAATGGATTAGTATAATTACATAGAACAGATTGTGTGGTTTGGAGAGCTTCCACCCTGGATCTGATTTGCCTCATGTCTTCCTTAATATCTTGTAAGTCCTTTGTCACCAGGTCCAGGGCTTTTGTAAATGCTTTTGGGATACAGGAGCAAGAGCCTAGAACAGAATCCTGTGAGAGAAAAGCCTCCATATCACTATCTGTATGTTCTCCAGATTCTGGCATTATAGTAAAAACTGTGGGCCAGATTTATCATTAGCTAAAGTTACTTTAATGGAGTGAAAAGTCGCAAAAAAATCGATAAAATTGCGCATTTTTTGCGACTTTTCAAGCTCTGCACTAAGCTCTACATTTTTGTGAAAGTGGGCGTGTTGTCTTATGTAAATTAATCTCTGAGACAGATTTACTATTGCAACCATTTAAAAAGTCACAAAAATTTCACTCCAGGGGGACCATGCTTATCTTATGCGACTTTTAATAGAACATGCGACTTTTTGTAAAGACGTGTGACTTTGTAAAGCCGCTTACTGAAGGATAAACTGCTACCGTCAATCCACATTTATCACAGTATTAAAGGACCATTAATAAATATGACTGAGCCAAAAGTGACTTTGGGCAGATGTAAAAGTGGAGTGAGATGTAAGTGTAATGATAAATCTGGCCCATAGTCTTTAGGTGGAGGAGTCATTTTATTTGCATTAGTATCCGAGTTAGTAGAGATTTTTTCCATATATTTCTCCATGTCTCCACAGAAGTCTGTTGTTTTCTGACTACTAGATCGCGGAGACTATTATAAGCAATATAGTTTCACATATAAATATTGGAACACTGTCCCTTTAAACTTTATGCGGTATGAAAAAGTCCTGTAGACCGCTTGAGTATTTCACCCAGTTAGTCCTAAAACATTACAGCCAGGCTCTTAAAGACATGAGTGTATGGCCACAGACTCACGTGGGTGCAGTTTATGGAGAAGAATGATGAGAAATCTTCTTGACTGGGTCCTGGTGCAGCAGTTGTGGAGAACCAGAACGTTCTGGCTAGTCAGATGCTGGTGACCTCATCAGCACCAAATGTCCTTATGAGAGGCCTGGGTGGACAGAGTATTGCTAGATGCGCTTCTGGGCAGTAATACAGGCCAGGAAAGGTTGTGACCTACGTCAGCTTTGCCAGTAGTCTCTGGAACCTGCGATTACATGATACCCCATGTGACCATGACGTGTATGGCCATGTGACGGGTCATGTGATCGGAACTATGGGCGGTCTGATTAGCGTGGACGGCTTTAAATAGTGTGGCCGTGTCGGCTCTTGGAGCGGTGTTGCCATACGCGGAGTCCAGCTGCCGGGTCAACGAGAAGTATACCGCTCGGCCTGCAATCCTGGGAACATGTCCACTGACTGCTTCTCCCAAGATAAGTAATCTTTTCTGCTCGTAACCTCCCACTGTAGATTTGGCATATTGGTACATCGCCAAAGCAGTGTGTGGTTGCTAGCTTACATTTAGACATTTAATACTAAGACATTCATCGTCATTGGTCCTTTATGCTTTTTGGTGTCAAAGACCCCTGATGAACTGGCAAGACCAGAGAAACGCGTCGGGTTATGCATGGTGTATCTGAGGTGTAGATTCCAGCATTTATCCATATAGCCGAATATGGGTGTTCACATGACCTGTGACGCCTGAGCTATTGGATATGCAGGACGCACTGTGTTTTTCTTAATTAAGCATTTGTGTCAGTGTGGTTGTGTCCCAGGGCTCTGGGTACACAACACCTGACTTGGGTGGGTTTGTAACTCAGGTTCTCCTACCCCCTTTTTTCCCTTCCCCTTCAGGACGAAGCTGGGCGGTCAGGCACTGTTCAGGGAAGTTTATAGGGACGGTAAAGGAGTTGTTGTGATCAGGATAAGGGACTGTTAGGGTGCATAGTAGGGGGCCCCCTCCCCCCCTTATCTTATCTCTTACCCATAGGTATTACCAACCCATCTGGACTGGGGTAAATTGTACCCGGTTCACTATAACTGCTACTGCAATTATTCACTTATGGGCGTTTTACTTATCATTAAAAGTTATGTTTTAAAGGTTACCCACTTTTGTAAAGTTTTTTTGTTGCCAGTAGTCTCTGCCCAGTACGCTGGAATAGTCCTGATGCGGAAGGTGAGGGTTTCAGATGGTCAGGAGGGCTTAGATGACCTTGATAATAGCTTGATAAATGCCAAGAATGAGCCACGCGTGCAGGCTCGCTAGGCTGCAGGTCTTAAAGGGAACCTGTCACCAGGATTTTGTGTATAGAGCTGGGGACATGGGCTGCTAGATGGCCGCTAGCACATCCGCAGTACCCAGTCCCCATAGCTCTGTGTGCTTTTATTGCGTCCAAAAAGGATTTTAGAGATATGCAAATGAACCTGATATGACTCCTGTGTCCGGAGATGAGTCAAATTTTCTGAGCGCAGAACCGCACTGCATCTTCCGAATCTCCTCCTTGCTGGCCGACGTCACAGAGCTGGAGCGCCGAAATCTCGCGATGCGTGAGCTAGCTCATGTGTAGTTTGTTCCCTGTGCTGATGCCAGCACAGGGAAGGAACATGATGCCGACACTGTGCATGCTTGCATTGGGGTTGGTTGTAATAGGACTTTGGTGTGAAATCACAGCGCGTAACGGGTCCTAATTATGTTGAATGCTGCAAGTCTCTTGGACTCCTCATTCATGTCCCTGCGCCCTATTTCAGCCCACAACCAAACATAGAGCAAGTCATGAATCCCTAAACTAATCCCTCTTCATGCAGCCATTTTGTTCTAACCTCATAAAGCTCATTATTGCTACCTTTACTGGTACATAAGAATTTATATTTATGTCTAAGGCTACTTTCACACTGGCGTCTGGTGCGGATCCGTCATGTATCTGCACAGGCGGATCCGCACTGATAATACAACCACATGGATCAGTTCAGAGCGGATCCGTTTGTATTATCATGAACTTAGGCAAAACGTATCCGTCTTGAACACCACTGAGAGTCAATGGGGGCGGATCCGTTTTCTATTGTGACAGATTGTGTCAGAGAAAGCGGATCCGTCCCGTTGACTTACATTGTGTTCCAGGGCGGATCCGTTTGGCTCAGTTTCGTCAGATGCACACCAAAGCGCTGCAAGCAGCCTTCAGAGCAGAATCTAGGCGGAACGGAGCCAAACTGATGCATTCTGAATGGAAAATAATCCGCTCAGAATGCATTAGGGCAAACTGATCCGTTTTGGACCGATTCTGAGAGCCCTGAACAGATCTCACAAACAGACCCAAAGCGACAGTGTGAAAGTAGCCTTAGCTGTAAGAGGTACTTTCACATAGAACATATTGAAGAAGCCAGAGAGCACATCTCTTACATAATGTACAGAGTCCTTGAATATCCTGGTGCTGGAAGTGTTTGCACTCTTTGTAATTTTAGTATGAAAGGTGATTTAGCCATTCATCGGAAGCATTCATTTACCATCCAAAGGAACCCATCCCTCACGTACTATATCAGGACCAACACATGAAAATTGATAGTGCTTTCTCTTGTGCCTTTTAGGTTCTTTGTGCATTGGGAAATGAATACAATAAATTCATTGGTTCCTCCTGTTTTCTAGGTTTACATTGAACTTAATCAGCCTGTCATGGCGGCCAGTTTATGCTTGGAACTGGGGAATTCACTAAAGGTATTTCAGAATGGAGTATATTATTTTTCTTTGGTGGAACGTTTTGTCTTTTCTTTTAGGAGTTTCTGTTTTTCATATTTTAAGGCTGAGTTCAAATGTGTATTTTTTGTTGCCGGGGCTGTCACTTTTGATGGTAAGTATTGTGCAGCACTGTTCTTGCTGTCACAATGACAGAAACCTCAGCAGGCCCTTGTTGTAAGTCAGTGGGTTATGGTGGGCACGGTTTGGATCCATATTCACAATGTCACGGCTATACAGAGCCATAACTGTAAATATATTTTGAAGAAATTATTTAATTGCTTGAATAAAATTAAATAATATAACTATTGCCCTTGTTGCCTTCTTGGGGAGGAGGACACCGAATATATGTAAGCCATTCTTAATTTCTGTCAGCTTGGTCCCAGACTACCCTAAATTGAATCTGTATTGTGCGGCTGGGTAGTCATGAAAATGTCCCACAGAAACCTATAAATTTGTTTAAAACCCCTAAAGTTAACAGGTGCCATTTACACAATATGTTATCTTATATTTGTGATCCACACAGTTTAATCTCTCCAAAGTATAATATCTGGTGGACAGCGGCTACATTCACACTGGTACAACTGCTGCAGTCCTCTCATAGTGTCTCCTAAAGCTGTATCTCATGGGGTTTCAAAACAGGTCCTCTTCTAGTAAGTGAAATGGCCAATAAACAGTATGTATTGTGTTCATACTGATGTTTACACATTGAGGGAGATTTTTTTTATTTATTTTTTACTGGTTCACGGGGAAAAGTGAAAGAAAATGTTTTGCAGAAAAAGGCTCTATTCATATGACGGTATTTTTGGTCCGCATTCGATGCAGACTCATTCATTTCAGTGGGTCCGCAAAATATGGGGACAGCACACTGTGTATTCTCCGTTCTGTAGCCCTGCAAAAAAGAGAGATCACGTCCTATATGGCATTACAACGAATCCACAAAAAATGGATGCAACACGGACGTCACCTGTATTTTTTGCAGACCGCATAATACATGCGGTCATGTGAATGCACCCTTAAGCTGCAAAATGACTGTGGTATGGACAAATGCTACGCTTTTCCTATGCTCCAGCACAAAATACTGATCAAATGTGTTAAAAATATGGACTTAGCCACTTAGTGACCAGGCCACTTTTTACAATTCCGCGCTACGCTACTTTCACCGTTTATTGCTCCGTCATACAACTTACCACCCAAATGAATTTTACCTCCTTTTCTTCTCACTAATAGAGCTTTCATTTGGTGCTATTTCATCGCTACTGACATTTTTACTTTTTTCCTATTTTACTTTTTTGATGAAATTTTTGCAAAAACGACATTTTTCACTTTATGTTGGAAAATTTATCAAATAACACTGCATTTCTCTATAAATTTTCTCTAAATTTATTGTTCTACATGTCTTTGATAAAAAAAATGCAATAAGTGTATATTTATTGGTTTGGGTAAAAGTTATAGGGTTTACAAACTATGGTGCAAAAAGTGAATTTCCACACTTTGACTTTCTGAGCACCTGTCCTGTTTCCTGACGTACTACAATGCCCAGACAGTAGAAACACCCCATAAATGACCCCATTTCGGAAAGTAGACACCCTAAGGTATTCACTGAGGGGCATAGTGAGTTCATGTAATTTTTTTATTTTTGGCACAAGTTAGCGGAAATGGAAATTTATTTATTTTTCTTTATTTTTTTACAAAGTCTCATTTTCCACTAACTTGTGCCAAAAATATAATTTTACATGAACTCACCATACCCCTCACAGAATACTTTAGGTGTCTTCTTTCTAAAATGGGGTCACTTGTAGTATTTTAACTGCCCTGGCATTTTAGGGACCCTAACCGTCAGAAGTAGTTTGGAATCCAAATGCGTAAAATGTCCTATGAAATCCTAAAGGTACTCATTGATTTGGGGCTTAATGCGCATCTTGGATGCAAAAAGTGCCACACATGTGGTATCGCCGTACTCAGGAGAGTAGGCGATGTGTTTTGGGGTGTATTTTTACATATACCCATGCAGGGTGTGAGAAATATCTCTGTAAATGACAACTTTGTAAAAATTTCTATACAAAGTTGTCATTTACAGAGATATTTTTCACACCCAGTATGGGTATATGTAAAAATACACCCCAAAACACTTTGCCCTACTTCTACCGAGTACGGCGATACCCCATGTGTGACACTTTTTTGCAGCCAAGTTGCGCAAAGGGGCCCTAAATCCAAGGAGTACCTTTATTTTCCTAGCAGAAACCTCTCCTTTCCCATGGGACAATGTGTAAAGTGTAAATCACACAGAGATGGTGCGAAGTACATTATACGCGTTATCCCAAGTGAAAAGAGACGTTTCTACCGTTTCACACTTCTGCTGTAGCACACCAGCACCGTCCCTATGTGTTAGGGTCTCTCAAAACCTAGTGTCCTGAGAGACCCTAGAGCCTGAGTGGAAAAAAAAACTACCTGTGTAGTGCTGTCCCTATGTCCCTAAGTGTACCTGAGTGTGGTACTTCCGGAAACACTCTCCAAGGCATAGGGCAGGGTGGTCAGGACAGTCAGGACAGAAATAACGGGTGTCACGCCTTATTCCACTCTTGCTACAGACACGACATTTTTTTCGGGGTGGCGGTTGGTTTGAGGTACCCGCACAATGCTGGGGAAGTGCCGCTCGTGTAGACGGCTAACTACACTGGTGGATGGGGCCACGGAACCTCCTGGATACAGGAGGTTCTCGACGATCTCTTCCTGGAATTTTAGGAAAGATCCAGTTCTCCCAGCCTTACTGTAGAGAACGTAACTATTATATAGAGCCAATTGAATCAGATAAACAGACACTTTTTTATACCAGCGTCTGGTCTTTCGGAAACCAAATAAGGGGCCAACATCTGGTCGTTGAAGTCCACCCCTCCCATGTGGAGGTTATAGTCGTGGACTGAGAGGGGCTTTCAACGACACTGGTTGCCCGTTCAATTTGTACTGTCGTGTCTGCGTGAATGGAGGAGAGCATGTAAGCGTCACGCTTGTCTCTCCATTTCACCGCGAGCAGTTCGTCGTTACACAGTGCAGCCCTCTGCCCCCTTGCAAGTCTGGTGGTAATGAGCCGTTGGGGTAGCCCCGGCGACTAGGTCGCACGGTGCCGCAGCAGCCAATCTGTTCTAGGAACAAATGCTTGAAGAGGGCCACACTTGTGTAAAGTTGTCCACATAAAGATGGTACCCCTTGCCAAATAAGGGTGACACCAAGTCCCAGACTATCTTCCCACTGCTCCCCAGGTAGTCAGGGCAACCGACCGGCTCCAGGGTCTGATCTTTTCCCTCATAGATCCGAAATTTGTGCGTATAGCCTTTGGCCTTTTCACAGAGCTTATACAATTTGACCCCATACCAGCGTGCTTGCTTGGGATGTACTGCTTGAAGCCAAGGCGCCCGGTAAAATGTACAAGGGACTCGTCTACGCAGATGTTTTGTGCAGGGGTATACAAATCTGCAAATTTCTGGTTGAAATGGTCTATGAGGGCCGAATTTTATGGAGCCGGTCAAAAGCTGGGTGGCCTCTGGGACGGGAGGTGGTGTTGTCACTAAAGTGCAGGAAACGCAGGATGGTCTCAAAGCGTGTCCTGGACATGGCAGCAGAGTACATGGGCATGTGATGAATTGGGTTCGTGGACCAATATGACCGCAATTCATGTTTTTTGGTTATGCCCATGCTGAGGAGAAGGCCCAGAAAAGTTCTAAATTCGAAACTTGGACTGGTTTCCACCGGAAAGGCTGGGCATAAGAGCTTCCCGGGTTGTCGGCGATAAATTCAGTGGCATATCTGTTTGTTTCTGCCACGACTAAGTCAAAGAGCTCCGCAGTGAAAAACAGCTCAAAAACCCCAGCGCCGATCCTATCTGAGCTGTTTCCACCCGAACTCCTGACTGGGCGGTGAAAGGGGAACTAATGAGTGCTGGCTGAAGTTGGGGCTGCCAATCAGGATTTGCCAGCACCTCAGGGACTCTAGTGGCTCTACGGGCCTGTTGTCTTTGCGGTGGCTGCGACGGGGAAACTATTGCACGTTCCACCGTACCAGCTTCAACTGCCCTTCTGGTGCTCGCCACTTCACCATGTTCTACGGCAGTGCTGGTAGAAGGTCCAGGACGGGCTGCGCTGCTGGTGTATGCCTCACCACGTAATCCGGCAGCGCCAGCCCCACTCTGCTGCCCTTGAAGCGGATCCTGCGCAGCCTGTGGTCTAGCGACACGGGGCCGGGTACGCCTGGTTCTATCAGGGACCTCCACCTCCCTCGTCAGAACTTTGGGTCAGACTGCCACTGCTTTCTACAGGTTGGTATTCTGACCCGCTGGATTCGGTCAGATGAGGGTTCCCACTCCACATCAACTGTAGGCCTTCTTCAGAGGAATACCCCTTGTTTGACATTTGGGCGTCTAAATTTAGGGGTATTCCCTGAGACTACCCAAGAAAAAAGCAAGCCTGTCTTACAATTGAGAGGGTAGCGAAGGTAGCAGAAGCCGCTGCGATTGATAAAAAGATCAAAACTGATTTTTTATTACGCAGCGCTTAGAAGGATTGTGCAGTGACTACAAAAATGTTTTTTTGTCACTGCGGCGGGGTAGGCGTGGGTGAACCCGCAGGTGTGGGCAGCCGATCAGGCCTGATCGGGCAAACACTGCGCTTGGGGTGGAGGGCGAACTAAAATGACACTAGTGCTATTATATATCTGACCGTGATCAGTTCTGATCACTTACAGATACTATAAAGTACAAACGCTGATTAGCGCTATGCTAATCAGTGACTAGCAGATCGGGCTTGGCGCTAACACTATCTACCTACCAAAAGGGACTAAACTAAGCTAAACC
>CM065596.1:106619318-106638879 GCA_033119425.1 Bufotes viridis
TTGCAAACGGTTCTATATAGGTAAAACCATCTGACCTCTCTTTGAGAGGGTACGTGAACATTTTAATTCCGTCCGTACTGGCAAGGGAGCCCCGAGATTGGTGGAACATATGCGCCTTGTCCACAATAGCAATCCTTATTCACTTTCCTTTTTTGGCTTAGAGGTGATCCGTCCCGATCCCCGGGGTGGTAACCAGCATCGACGACTCCTTCAAAGAGAGGCACGATGGATTATTAGAACCAGGGCTATGGGCCCCTCTGGCCTTAATGATAAAAACGACATGGTAGTCTTTTTGTGACTCCTGAACTGTGTCTATTTTCTCTACATACCCGCCATTTTATACATGTAGCTCCATTAACATCATGTATAATTATGTACTTAACCTCAGAATGAATTATCTGCTGTCTTAATTGTTTAGACGGTGCATTTACTGTATCTGTGCCACACCTTCTTTCTCTTGTCTGTTTGATTTTATTTTACTGTGCTGCCTGCAGAGAGCGTCGGGCGTTGCTATGGCCACGGCTGTATCGGCGCTTGATTGAGCTTCCTGCCTGTGATTTAAATAGTGCGCCTAGTTGAGCCAGCACGTACCTGCGGTCAGAAGAAGCGCATACCTCAGGTCTAGTACCCCCAAGAATTTACAGCGATATTTGGTGGGGCCCAATGCCGTTCTAAGGATGGTAAGGCCTGAGCAGGTACAGGCGCTAGTCAATTGGGTGGATTCAGCACGTTCACAACATTATCTCCAACCCAGTCTTCTGCAGAAAGCACACAGGTGGCGCCTGAAAAAAAAGCCCATCAGTCTGTCACATCACCCCCATGCATATCAGGGAAACTGTCTGAGCCTCAAGTTATGCAGCAGTCTCTTATGCTGTTTGAAGACTCTGCTAGCAACGTTTCCCAAGGGAATCCACCTAGCCCTTCCCCAGTGGTGGAAGACATAGAATGCACTGATGCACAACTACTGATGTTTCCTGATGATGAGGACATGGGAATACCACCTCATCGGAGTCCGCATGTCTCTGATGATGACAAAACACAGGTGCCAACTGCTGCGTCTTTCTGCAGTGTGCAGACCGAATAGGAGGTCAGGGAGGAAGACTGTGTGGAAGACGATGCAGGGGACGATGAGGTCCTAGACCCCACATGGAATGAAGGTCGTGCCACTGACTTTCATAGTTCAGAGGAAGAGGCAGTGGTGAGACCGAGCCAACAGCGTAGCAAAAGAGGGAGCAGGGGGCAAAGCAGAACAGCCGCCGCCAAGAGAGTTCGCCTGCTACTGGCCACCGCCACCAGGGACCGAGCACCCCAAAGGCAGCTTCAAGGAGTTCCCTGGCATGGCACTTCTTTAAGCAATGTGCTGAAGACAAGACCCGAGTGGTTTGCATGCTGTGCCATCAGAGCCTGAAGCGAGGCATGAACGTTCTGAACCTTAGCACAACCTGCATGACCAGGCATCTACATGCAAAGCATGAACTGCAGTGGAGTAAACACCTTAAAAGCAAGGAACTCACTCTGGCTCCCCCTGCTCCCTCTTCTGCTGCTGCCTCGGCCTCTTCCTCCTCCTTGGGAGGAACGTTGGCACCTGCCACCCACCAAACAGAGGATGTGCCACTGACACCACCACCTGCGTCACCAAAAATCTCCACCATGTCACACGGCAGCGTTCAGCTCTCCATCTCACAAACCTTCGAGAGAAAGCGTAAATTCCCACCTAGCCACCCTCAAGCCCTGGGCCTGAATGCCAGCATTTCTAAACTACTGGCATTTGAAATGCTGTCATTCAGGCTGGTGGACACAGACAGCTTCAAACAGCTGATGTCCATGGCTGTCCCACAGTGTGTTGTTCCCAGCCGCCACTATTTCTCCAAGACAGCCGTGCCTTCCCTGCACAACCAAGTATCCGATAAAATCAAGTGTGCACTGCGCAACGCCATCTGTGGCAAGGTCCACCTAACCACAGATACGTGGACCAGTAAGCACGGCCAGGGACGCTATATCTCCCTAACTGCACAGTAAGTAAATGTAGTGGCGGCTGGGCCCCAGGCGGAGAGTTCCTTGGCGCACGTCTTTCTGCCGCCAAGGATCGAAGGGCATCATTCTTTGCCTCCTGTAGCCTCCTCCTCCTACTCGGCTTCCTCCTCCTCTGCCTCCACCAGCTCATCCAGTTAGCCACACACCTTCACCACCAACTTCAGCACAGCCCGGGGTAAACGTCAGCAGGCCGTTCTGAAACTCATATGTTTGGGGGACAGGCCCCACACCGCGCAGGAGTTGTGGCAGGGTATTGAACAACAGACCTTTTAAGGAATAAGCAGAGCACAGGGAAGACGTTGATAAAGCGTCCTTAGAAGAGTACTTCAGAAAATGAATTCAATGAGGAAATAAATCAGCAAAGGAGTAGAAACCGCCTGGCAAATGCAGTTCACAATGGCATAAGACTAGAAAGAGATCATAGAGCTAGTCACAATATTCAAGCACTGATTGGACCTTGACGACATCTGAAGGAGACTCAAACAGGATAACAAGATGGCTTCTACAAGACACAAAATTGATCATCAGATAAAGGTAAGTTTAAGGGCAAAGTAGAAGACTCCAGTGGTAAAGAGTGAAAACTCAGCTCCAATTCTTCAAAGCGTAAAAAAGCAGCCACATCAAATGGCTAATTCATAGAAGATCATTAGAATCCTGAGATTACTCCCACGTTTCAACAGTGGTCTCCATTCCTGAAAAGGGTTGTCGGGGTTCAGAGCTGTACCCAGATATATCCCCTTCTTCCCCCACTCAGCCCCTCTGACACGAGCATTGGAGCATTTCATGCTGTGTGAGTCGCACAGAGCAAGGGCTTTTTCTGCAGATCCGGTGACATACCGGGTCTCTGCTAGGCGTTCACAGGCTAGGGCAGCGCTAAAACCTGTCCATTAGTGCCGGTGACGTCACCGGGAACACTGCTAGGAGGAAGCCTCCGCCTAGCAGGGTAAAAATGTAAACAAAAAACCCCTTGTCCTGCGCAATACATTTCATCCTGTGATGCTCATGTCAGAGGGGGTTAGTGAGGCAAGAAGGGGATATGTCAAGGTTCAGCTCTAAACCTGGACAAGCCCTTTATTCAATGCATGGGTTGAATTATCCTCAGGGACATACCCTTGCCATTTTAATATATATATTGTAGGGACTAGCTCAGGTCTCGGAGATCATTCACACAAAGATTCTTCTTTACTACTTGATTTCCGGTCCAAACAGTGTGATTTATTTTGGCACACGGCATAACAAAATAAACATAACACAAAATAAACGCCTTGCCTGTCTGGGCTCTTCCTACACATCAGCAGTGGGTCCCTAACTCACTGAAAGCGCTGTTCACATACAGCTTTAACGTGCGGCTTTCCACGCCTCACAGTCCCACAGCCTTAGAGGCTATACCAAGTCCATTACCTTTGTTGGGGGAGTGTGGCCCAGCAGTCCTCCCGACTCTGGCCTTGTCACCCGTCAGCCCAGGGGTCATGGCGTCCCCCAATGTCTCGGCTAGCACCTAGCCCCTGGCCCCTCAGCTAACCCAGCTGAGACAACTCGCACAGAGCCTCTGCATTAGGCCTCTGTGTTACACCACTCTCTCTCCATATCTATATATAAATATACATATATATATATATATATATATATATATACATAGTAGGAAAGCGCAAGGGTCTGTCATTGACAGAAGTTATGTGTCACCGAGATTCCTGGCCTCAGTGAGGTAAGAGCCTGTTTTCATGTGTCACTGGCAGTTAGTGCTGGTTGACACGGCTTGCTATGTAGCATGGCTGTAAAGCTGATCCGGGCCGGCTCTTACTGGGAGCAGCCAAAGTGTAGGGTGGGTGGCTGCTCCCCACGTTCCAGGACGGGTTTTGTTGGTTAGGGATAAAGCACAGCCAGCACCGTCAGGTGTGTGGATTTATCCTCCATCTGACAGAGGAGCTTGGCCAGTCTCTGTGTTGGAGCCTGGGAGTTTGGGACAGGACTAAGGCCTGCTTTTTTTTTTTTTGTGGAACCCTGTGGCTTCTGCTTGATCTAAGGACTGCTGTATTGCTACCTGGTGTGAATACAGCACACCAAACACCAAAACCAAGGTGACTGTTTTTCCCTAAAGCTGACTTTTTGTTGTCACTTGTTTTATGTGTGAATAAAACACTAAACTGTTTAAGTTAAAGACATTGTCGTTGCCTCTATGCTGTGTCCGCAAGCCTTTCTACCAGAGCAAATCCCCACAATTTGGTGTCGGATGCAGGCAAACGCAGTGAGGCAGGCCTGAAGGCCGAAAAGTTTTTTTGTTTTTCCCGGGCACAAGTGCATGTCCTATATTAAGGCGGCCTGGTTACCACCCGTGTCCCCTGACAAAATGGAGGCGGTCGTGAAAGCCCTCGTGGAAGCTAACCTGCAGCAGCGGGAGGCTAATGTTAGCACAATTAATGCACTTCACATCTTCTTTGTGTGATGCCAAATTAAATAGAAGTTATAAATATGTGTACACCATACTGCTTTCATAATGAGACCAGACACACAAGTTGGTTTCTTGAAAGCATCTTCTCATCCCCCCTGCGCTAGTAGAAGAGAAAGCCTTTATTCAAGCTACATACACTTAAATACCACACTAGGTGTGTTCCTTAAGAAAAGGTAATTGGCTCCTTAACTTCACAGGAGTGGTTTCAGCAACTTCAACTCTGAGTTCATAGGTAGATTTAAAAACTGCAACATAACTCCCCATTCCCCTTCACAGTAACCTTACACACACATGGCTCACACATCTGGATAGCGGCCATCTTGTGGACAAAAATGTGTACTACAGAATTTTCACTATATATATATATATATATATATATATAGAGAGAGAGAGAGAGAGAGAGAGAGAGAGAGAGAGAAATAAAACGTATCTCTCACAAATCCCTCCTTTTTGCGGGAAATAGACCAAAGGTGAACAGGCAAAGTGAGGTACTCTCCCAACGCCCAAAACAGCTTGTCCTATTTAGCTCGTAACCATCAACAAGGTTTTATTTACTTCAGGATGGAATAATCTTTGTCTTTGACAGGGGCACATAGCAAATATACATAGTATGGGCATAGATGTATTAAACATTTCCAAAACAATTTTCCTTACAGAAAACTATATAGCCACCTGTTAAAGCCAAATGCTAAAAACACTGTAGTCACTGAACCAGTTCCTGAAACATTATTTCTGATCATGATCTGATTAATTTCCGAATTTTTCCCATCAGTTCATTTAATAAATTCCATCAGTTTCTTCAGATCCTTGGTAATCCTTCCATCAGAGGCAGTTTGTACGAAATGTAGATACAGCAGGAACTTCCAACGATCCTGGAGACCCCTCCTTTTTCTGCTGTCAAACACCAGTCGATTCTATAGAGTCACCACTGAAAAAGAGTTTAGTTGTTCTGCCATTCCCTTCACAGCATCACAGATGTAATTCACAAATCTCTGTTGATGACAATGGAGATGTTAATCCAATCCACTATTTTTTTATTACTAATCGTGGGAATTAATAACTCAAATCCTGCAGCTATCTGACTTTTAGCTTTAAATTTGCCAGAAAACTGTTCTACAGACTCCTATGGCATCCATGTATACATGTGTGTCCAAGAATGTAGGGAGTGACCTTATTCGTGACGGACATTGTATTTTTTACTGATCCAACTCAGGAGGTGCGAATAGAATAAATGGCATCAGCACTTGATCACAGTACATTGGCCAGTTCATTCCATCTGCATCCTGGGTCGGAGTTTCAAATCTCCACACAACCATCAGATATCTGCGCTTTGATAATTTTGGTTAATAAACCACCTGTCAGGAACTATCAGAGTCACTACTTGTCCCATTCAGCTGAATTATATAGGAACAATATCCTGGAGGGAAAACACCAAAGGGCTTTCCTGTATAAAATCCTGTCTCTAAGTCTTCATGTTTTTAAATTGGCCAAATATTTAACGCCAATTATAGGTAAGGACGTAGGAGCCACAGATGCAACTGAACTTTGAATTTTCCCTTACCAACATTCTAAATTTGCCTAGGGGACAGGGGCGTAGCTATAGGGGGTGCAGAGGTAGCAGTCGCTACCGGGCCCAGGAGCCTGAGGGGGCCCAAAGACCCTTGTGCCACATAAGAAAACACCAGTATTATAGAAAGTGCATGCTGGTCAAGTTACACCTCTGGCTGGAGGGAAGGGGTTAGGTCAAGAATTTGGCATGGGGCAGGTGCCTCAGGCAGCACGAAGGGAATGTGATTCCCTACCCCTGGCCACAAAACACTGAGGGAAGGGGGCCCCAAGCTGAACTCTTGCACCAGGGCCCATGAGCCTTTAGCTACGCCCCTGCTAGAGGATCTTTGTCACTTACACATGCTCCTAAAACATATATCCCCGAATCCTGTTGGATAGGATTTCTAATGGACGTGAACAGAGGATTTCACTCATTATGTTACGACTGTTTGGTGGTGTTCCCTTCAGGACAGTCATTCTTTGCGACAAACCTTCACCGACTCTAGAGGTAGTTTCCACTGGTTTATATTTCCAACACTTCATATTGGTGTTCCATCCTGTTAATCTCCAATCTCACACAAATGTACTTATCAGACCAAAACCAAGTGTCCTATCTGTCATCAGTCTTACAGTCCACTATACTGCAAAAGTCAACTTAGTTGTTCCTGACTCATCTTGATAATATAACACCGTTAGAATTTGATTTGACTGTGATTTTCCCCTTTGTACAATATAAACCAAGCAATACGACATGCAAAAACATTATGGCTCTTATTGTCCTGGCACTTGATTGCAACATGACACGTAGGTCCAATCAGGCTCTCCTTCCAATTCCAATTGATGTAGATCTTCAAACTGTAGCTCTAGGAATTTCCACACATGTCTTGTTTCATTACTACCCAATCTCCTGATTGTAAAGAAAGATTTGCTTCTAAACAGTCTGGATTCTAGAAAACAACTAAAACTTGTAAATACACATTTGTCAATCAATTTGTGCAACAGACAACATAATTTGGAAAACTACTATGCTGCAACTGGAGCTATTGGGAAAATAGAGACCTAATCTACGGGCATTCCCAGAGAATACTTTATAAGGACTTAAGCCTATCTTCCGGTTATGGGTGCACTCTTACCTCAGTCAGTACCTGTTAGCTCTTTCCAATTCGAGGTGGTTATGAGATGGTTATACAATGAGGCATCCGACCTCCAACCCATATATATTTCCCAGTGAATATCCTAGTTGCACTGGCCAGGAGATACCAGCTTCCCAGACTGAACTTAGGTAGCCAATATCTGAAGTCTTTATTGCACAGCACATATTTATAGGACATTGGGGGTGGGAACACAAAAATTAGCTCAGCAGATGACATGTTAATTTTGGGAAGTCGGTAAACAATACTGGTATCTGCCATATACAATACATGAAGGGGTATTTTACATATTACAATGGTAGTCTAGATGCTAACAAGTTAAACTCCTTACAGCTTGCTGTCATGTACATGAGGATCCTGCTATCCATTGTATTTCCAAGTGATAACTGTCTGCCATCTATTGTAGTGGGGTGGGCTGGCATACTTTAATTAAGAGCCCTCTGGGGGATGTGTCTTCTGAGGAAATGACCTGTCTTGTCTAATCCATACAAGTGGCAGTGCCTGATAGAAATATATATCTAATAGCAAGGTTAAAAATCCCTTTCAACCCAACCATTGATCCCAACTTTTTATACAAAAAAAGGAACGGGATCATTTTCTATTCTGCGAGCTGCACTGTGTGTCCTCCTCCAGCTAAAGACCTTGTGTGTATATGTACATAACATATGAAACAAAAGTAGAAATCATAAAGGAGATAAAAAAAACTTCTTGTGTAATTGGCGCACAGTAGGAAAAAAATCTCCTGCATAGTGGACAAGGGGAAAAAGAGAAAGGAAAGTTGAAATAACTATGAAGGAGATTTGAAAAAACCCTTTGTGTAATTGGCGCACAGTAGGAAAAAAATCTCCTGCATAGTGGACAAGGGGGAAAAAGAGGAAGGAAAGTTGAAATAACTATGAAGGAGATTTTTTTCCTACTGTGCGCCAATTACACAGAAGGTTTTTTCAAATCTCCTTCATAGTTATTTCAACTTTCCAAGGGACGTTTATGTCCAAGGTTATGAGGGAACTTTGCAAGCTGCTCCACATAAAACAGCTACGAATGTCCATGTACAGTATCATCCACAAACAGATGGCTTGGTAGAGAGGTTTAATCAAACATTAAAAAATATGTTAAAAAGAGTGGTGTCTAAGGATGGGTGGGACTGGGACTTTCTTCTGCCCTATCTCTTGTGCGTAGTGCGAGAAGTGCCCCAGGCCTCCACTGGGTTCTCGCCCTTCAAACTACTATACGGCAGACACCCTCGCGGTCTGTTGGACACGGCAAAAGATGTGTGGGAACAACAACCCACACCACACAAAAGTGTCACTGACATTATCACTGAGTCTCAGGCGAAAGTCCGGCTAAAACCATACCGGGTACCTGAGGTTCGGCGACAAGCCATCATGGAGGAAGTGCAGCTAATGCTCCAGTTAGGTGTCATTGAGGAGTCAAAAAGTGATTGGGCAACTCCGATAGTCTTAATGCCCAAGCCGGACGGGACATTGCGGTTGTGTAACGACTTCCGCAAACTGAATGAGATGTCCAAGTTTGACGCATATCCCATGCCCAGAGTGGATGAGCTTATTGAAAAGTTAGGGCAAGCCAGGTACAGTATAGTGGAGAGAGAGTGCCTGGCCATCAAAAGGGCACTCGAGTCTCTCCACTATTATCTGTTGGGGAGAAAGTTCCGTCTGGTGACCGACCACTCCCCTCTCAAGTGGATGTGCCAGGCCAAAGAGAGGAATGCTTGGGTCACCAGATGGTTCTGGTCTCTACACAACTTTAAGTTCTCCATGGAACACAGGGCAGGTTGCTTACAGGGAAACGTGGATGCCTTGTCCCGGGGACACTGTCTGGCAAGTGTTCACCCCCTCAGGGTTGAACAAAGGGGGGAGGTATTTAAGAAAGCGCAAGGGTCTGTCATTGACGAAAGGTATGTGTCACCGAGATTCCTGGCCTCGGTAAGGTAAGAGCCTGTTTTCATGTGTCACTGGCAGTTAAGTGCTGGTTGACACGGCTTGCTATGTAGCATGGCTGTAAAGCCTATCTGTGCCGGCTCTTACTGGGAGCAGCCAAAGTGTAGGGTGGGTGGCTGCTCCTCACATTCCAGGCCGGGTTTTGTTGGTTGGGGATAAAGCACAGCCTGCACCGTCAGGTGTGTGGATTTATCCTCCATCTGACAGAGGAGCTTGGCCGGTCTCTGTGTTGGAGCCTGGGAGTTTGGGCCAGGACTAAGGCCTGCTTTCTTGTTTGGGTGAAACCCTGTGGCTTCTGCTTGATACAAGGACTGCTGTATTGCTACCTGGTGTGAACAAACACCAAAACCAAAAAGGTGACTGTTTTTCCCTGAAGCTGAATTTTTGTTGTCACTTGTTTTGTATGTGAATAAAACACTGAACTGTTTAAGTTAAAGACATTGTCGTTGCCTTTATACTGCGTCCGCAAGCCTGTCTACCAGAGCAAATCCCCACAATTTATATATACCAATATACCAATTTCTTTTTTTTCCCAATCTTTATTTAAGGTTTTTCATACAGAATAAATGTTCACCAATATGACAATTAAATATGTACATACAAAAAAGAGGTACTAGAAAACATCAGAAGGCAACCGGATCAATGACAAATATGACCACCACCACACAGGGTGATACTGGATGACCAGTAGAGAATGTGCCAATCACAGAACGCAACTGGATCAAGAAAAAAAGTAACCAAAAAAGCCAAACAACAAACAGGAGAATAAAAAAAAGGAGAAAAAAAGAGTGATCGTGTTGTGTACATGAGTGAATATGTGAGGAAGGCTATCTAGATAGCCTGTATTTGTGGGAGGGGCTTAGGCCTTTATAGCCTGCAGTGTCAGGCACCCCTCTGACGTGCGGCTGGATAACCATACCTTTCCTGTTCCGGAGAGGTCGCGCCCTGCACGTCGAGTGAGTACTTCGTCTGGCCTAGGTAAGTGCCGCGCACTCCTGCGCCCAGGCCACACCGCTGTTCCGGCTCGTCTACCAGCCTCTTCAGGTAAACCTGGGGGGGGTTCCAGCCGCACTCCGTCGGTGCACTCTCCGGGGGGTTGACACGCACCTCGGGTCGGTTGGCCGGTCCGCCGACCCCGCGGTGCCTAAACAAACACTTCAACCAGACCCCCCCCACCCGCACGCACGCAGGCTCGCCCGCTCGTTTGCCCGCTTACCCGCTCGGCCGCGTCCTCCCTCCGCCTCCACACTCCGAGCCATGCCCTGCGCCGTGGCCCCTCCCCCTCGGGAGGCCGGGCAGCTTCGGCGGTGTGTACCCGGCCGACAGTCCGCGGCTTCGGTCATTCGGGGGCGACGGGGGGAAGGGGTGTCAGTGTTGTTTGTAAGGATTAGGGGCAGGGATGGTCATTGAGGGTGGCCTCCCCTTGGCATAAGTTGGTTGGGGGGGCCCCCCCCCGTTCGTCAGGGGTTGCCACCGGTCCGTGTCCCCTGTTGTCGGCATCGCAATGGGGCGCTGGATCAGGCTGACCGTGCGGTCGGGCCAGGCTTTGCCGGTTGCCCCTAGCGATGGCGCGGCCGGTGGCTAGTGCGGCAGTGGTATTAGGGTTTAGGAAGTAAAAAAAAAAAAAAAAAAAAAAAAAAAAAAAGAATCTTGTCCTTTTGTAAGTTCCCAGGTCTCAGAAAAAACACTCTTTCGCAGCAAGCTCGGATAGATTGTCGTCCGTCAGCTACAAACCATCATCCTCCTCCGCCGGTAGGTCAGTTCGCTTCAGAGACCGGGGGGGGGCTCAGGTACGGCGCCCCGGCCCTCGCATACCTCCCTCCTTTTAAGCCTGCCTGGTACGTCCAGGCCACGGCTTGCACCCTGTGTTTACTCTTAGCCCGTCTGAAGCGTTCAGGCCACGGCTCGCACCCTATGTTTACTTTCAGCCTGCCTGGTACGTCCAGGCCACGGCTTGCACCCTGTGTTTACTTTCAGCCCGTCTGAAGCGTTCAGGCCACGACTCGCACCCTATGTTTACTTTCAGCCTGCCTGGTACGTCCAGGCCACGGCTTGCACCCTGTGTTTACTTTCAGCCCGTCTGAAGCGTTTAGGCCACGGCTCGCACCCTATGTTTACTTTCAGCCTGCCTGGTACGTCCAGACCACGGCTTGCACTCTGTGTTTACTTTCAGCCCGTCTGAAGCATTCAGGCCACGGCTCGCACCCTATGTTTACTTTCAGCCTGCCTGGTACGTCCAGGCCACGGCTTGCACCCTGTGTTTACTTTCAGCCCGTCTGAAGCGTTCAGGCCACGGCTCGCACCCTATGTTTACTTTCAGCCTGCCTGGTACGTCCAGGCCACGGCTTGCACTCTGTGTTTACTGTCAGCCCGTCTGAAGCGTTCAGGCCACGGCTCGCACCCTATGTTTACTTTCAGCCTGCCTGGTACGTCCAGGCCACGGCTTGCACCCCAGGTTCCCCTCGCATACGGGTGGTGGTTGAACTGTCGCGATCCATGTATTTAGTCTGCTGCTCCTGTCTTAGATCGGGAGCCAGCCTGTCAGTTTTCAGCGCAGGCTCAATCCGAGTGTCCAGCTCCATTGGGCCCGTGTGGTCGTCGAATCGAGACAGGTAAGTTCCCTCTTCGTTAAGGTGGCTTCCTGGCCCCTTCGCCACTCCCTGCCCCCTCCTGCACCGGGTGGCGGGCCCTCCCTTCCCTCTCCCCTGCGCCCAGCCGGGGTTGCCCTTCCCCTCCCCAGGGTGGTCTGGCGTGCAGTTCCCGGTTCACGTGTACTCATTCCGTCAACAGGGTCCTCCAAGTGGCTGCCCTCGACCGCTTTTCGCCACGATGTCTCACGTCTCGGATATTGAGGAATCCATGTCCATCCCGGAAACGCCCGTGTCCGGTCAGGCCGGTGTCGGTTCACTCAGAGGCTGGACGATTTCAAAGTTGATGGCGGAGTTAAATCGCAGGGGAATTAGTCACCCAGCCACAGCTCGAAAGGCTGAGTTATACAGACTGCTGATGTCGGGTCCAGGACCTTCCGGTGCGCAGGTCGAGTCAGCGTCGCTTCAGACCTCGCTGGCACAGTTGCACGCCACTATGGAAACCCTGGTGTCCTCGGTAGCCGGTATCCAGGCCAGGATGCTGGACCTCGAGTCTAGGGCAATCCCTACCCCTCCCGCGGTGATCCCGGTGGCTCCGGCCCCCTCATGTCACGCTGAGTCCCCAGGTAGGTCTCTGCCGGCCCCTGTCATCGCCCCTGCTCATTTCATCCCGGAGAATATCCGGAAGGATATTCTGGCAGGGAAGGAGGTGAATTTGGCGTCCATCCTCATCGCTTCTCACGACGTGAATGATGTCAAGACCATTGATTGCGGTGAGGTGTCCGTGGTCCTCAGAGCGAAGGATGCTCGACTCAACCAGAAGCTGTCAATCCCGGAATTTGTCCTGGCGTTCAGCCTCTATAGGGACGTAGTGTGTTCCGCGCAGCCAGAAAGGAGGGAGGAACTGGACACTTACCTCTTCAGGATCACTGATCTTGGTCACAAATATGGGGGCAGTGCGTTCTACGATTATCATCGTTCATTCGCGGCCAAGACAGCGGCCGCCCTATCACAATTTCAGGTTACAACAAGTTGGGCCAGTTTAGACATGGAGCTGTTTTGCAGACACTTCGCGGGGCTCAGAGCTCCCGTCTGCAATTCATGCCAATCCATTTTTCATGCCACAGAGTGGTGCCCCAATTCAGCAGGTCCATCTCCAGTTGGGGCCCTTCCTGGCACATCCGGGGTTCCCAGGGGCACCGCCTCCGTTGATAAGTTCGGCAGACCGATAGTGTTCCTAGGGAGAAGCCAAATATGCAATAACTTCAACTATGGTCATTGCATGTTCAGCGGTTGCAGGGCACTACATATTTGCATCGTGTGTTTTAGGGCTCACCCCAAATCTTCCTGCTCGAAGAAGTCTAGTCCACAGGCATGACTAGCCGACATTAATGTCGAGTTGCTCAGCACACTCCTGGCGGAGCATCATGACAGGCGGTTTGTGCACGAATTGGTGGCGGGGTTCACGTATGGTTTCCACACGGGGTTGGTGGCCCTCCCCCAATCCAACTGGGAGTGTGATAATCTGCTTTCTGCAATGAAAGATCCGGCAGCGGTCCAGGAGTTGATCGATGTGGAGCTGGAGAAGGGTTTCATGATCGGGCCTTTTCCTTCAATTCCCTTTGTTCACTGGAGGATCAGTCCCATTGGCTTAGTCGTCAAAAAGGATTCCATTAAAAAAAGATTAGTTTACGATCTGTCCGCTCCTCATGATTCGGTTATCCCTAGCATCAACTCCCTTATTCCTTCGGAGGAATTCGGGATGAAGTATTCCTCTGTCGATGATGCCATCCGGTTTATATTGAAGGCTGGCAGGGGGGCGTGGCTGTCAAAGACTGACATCGCGGACGCGTTCAAACTCTTTCCCGTCCTCCCGCAGCTTTGGCAATACTATGGTATTAAGTGGGCCGGCAAGTTCTACTTTGCCAATCGCCTTACGTTTGGGTCCAAGAGCAGCCCTTTATTGTTCGACAGGTTTGCGCAAGCTCTGCATTGGATCCTGAATGCAGAGCGGGGGTCCCCTATGAGTGTGCACTATCTGGACGATTTCCTCCTCGTGGAGCACCCCTCTGGCCGGCCATCTGGGTTGGCCACTCTGCTTAGTATTTTTTCAGCCCTTCAGGTTCCAGTGGCCCAGGCCAAAACGGTAGGTCCAGCCAAGTGCATCACGTTCCTGGGCATCATTCTCGACTCTGACAGATTGGAAGCCAGGCTTCCTGCAGATAAACTCGAGCGAATCCGCTTCGAGCTAGCAAGGGCTTTGTCGTCGGGCTGCCTGTCCAAGTTGGATCTCCAGTCGCTGTTAGGCAGACTCAATTTTGCCGTGAGGGTCATGCCCCAGGGGAGAGCTTTCGTGTCACGTTTGCTTCTCCTCCTTCCGTCGGCCCCGGAGCAGGACAGCATCATCCGCTTGGACAGTCAGGCCATGGCAGATTTATCCATGTGGTACGCGTTCCTGTCTGCATGGAACGGCGTCAGCCTTTTTGTGTCTCCCTGGGGTCCGGCTTCCGCCACAGTTTACTCGGATGCGGCTGCGTCAGGTGGCTTTGCAGCAATTTTTGGGAACCATTGGCTGGCAGGTTCGTGGCCGCCTCAGGTGGCGTTAGACTCTGAAACGCTGAGGTCTTCTCCCCTGTTAGAGTTGTACCCGTTGGTGGCAGCGGCTCTGGTGTGGGGCGGGCAGTGGTCGAACTCCAGGGTCATGTTTGTCACGGACAGTAAGGACCTGGTGGATATCATTCACAAGGGCCGTGCCAAGTCTCAAAAAATGATGTCTTTGCTGCGCAGGTTGGTTTGGCTCTCTATGGTCCACAACTTCCGCATTGAGTGCTCCCACATCCAGGGTTCTAGGAATGTCGCTGCAGACGCCCTTTCCCGCTTTAATTTCCGGCTCTTTTTTCAGGTCTCGCCAGGGGCAGACCCATCCGGGGCTCCCGTCCCAGCCTTCAGCAGCCTGACCCTGGACTGACATCCCTGCTTGCCACAGCCAAGGTTCTGATGCACGGGAGCCTTTCCTCTAACACTGCGAGGAACTATCAGACGGGTTGGAGGTTGTACCGGAAATTCACAGTATCACACCCGCAGGGGGGAACGGACAACATTTCCTACATTACAGCCTTCATGGCGCACTGCCACGCCAATCTGGGCCTGTCCGCTAATACCATCCGCCTGTACTTAGCCGGGGTGCAACACTTTCTTGCGGTCAACGACCCAGCACGTGGGTCCGTGTTCAAGGCCCAGGCAGTCAAGGCTACTTTTAGGGGCATTGAAAAATCCAGCAAGGGTAGCCCCCCGGCTAGGCAGCCGTTTTCAGGGGAGCTCTTTAGGAAACTGTCGTTAGCCCTTGACGGTGATCCTTTTGGGCCCTTGGTCAGCACGGTGGTCAAGGCGGCGATGTACTTGGGCTTTTACGGGTTCCTCAGGCCCGGGGAGTTTACTGTGGCCTCCTCGGATAGCCGGCACCTCCAGAAACAGCAATTGGTATGGCACCGCGACCATTTCATCCTCTCCATACCGGCCACCAAAACCACCCAGACAGGGCCGCTGACGGAGATACGGTTTTATCCATCACACAACGAGTGGTGTCCGGTGTTCGTCCTCAGGCAGCTGGCTTTGTGCCTCCAGACCTCACCGCCTACCAGTCCGCTGCTTCCCCTCAGGGGAAAGCCACTGTCCACTCCCCAGTTCATTTCCTATATCCGTTCACTGGCGTCAGGGGTAGGTTACGATCCAAGGTCAATATCCGGCCACTCCTTCCGCATTGGTGCCGCCTCGGCCGCCTCTACTCACCAGGTTCCCCCTCATGTCATTAGGCATATGGGTCGATGGAGGTCCTCGTGTTTTTCCAGATATATACCGAATCCTCAGTCGGAAGTCCGTGCGGCCTTCCGTTCACTAGCCCTGTGATGTTTAATAAATGTTTTGCAACATGTCTTGGTCTTCTTTTTGCCCTCTTTTAGGCCTACCCGCGTACCTGGCTACAGGCACCCGCCAGCCAGCGTCAAAGTCATGCGTGACCCAGTCACGCCCCCGCCTCTCTCACGGGCCGTCGCCGTGACCACAAGTGAGGAAGGCTTTCTAGATAGCCTGTATTTGTGGGAGGGGCTTAGGCCTTTATAGCCTGCAGTGTCAGGCACCCCTCTGACGTGCGGCTGGATAACCCCACCCACCCTCCCCTTGTCTTCTGCTCCTCCTAGGGTATGCCCTCTTTTAGGCCTACCCGCGTACCTGGCTACAGGCACCCGCCAGCCAGCGTCAAAGTCATGCGTGACCCAGTCACGCCCCCGCCTCTCTCACGGGCCGTCGCCGTGACCACAAATGAATGTAAGCCAAAACCATCGGTAGGTGAAATAGAGCAAATCATACAATGTACTGGGGAAGAAGGGGGAGGCTAAAGCGTCTATATGAAGTCAGAGGACGAAAGCACAACAGCCAGGGTGACGAAACTGATAAGAACCTTGCTCTAGTACTGTCATCCCAGCTACAGAGCTTCTCAAACCTACATAATTGGTCAGATTCCCTCCACTTCACGAGCCAAGCCACTAGACATCTTTTGGAAAGGAAAAGTTGAGCTGTAGGGTAAAATCATTTCTGGGTGAAGAGAAATAGATATACTACAAATAGAGTTACATTCTCTAATGACTTCTTCCCAGAATGTTGTGATCTTAGAACAAGTGAACCAAATATGAAGATAGGAGCCAACCTCCTCCTCACATCTCCCGCAACTATCCGAGTTCCACAAGTTAGCACTTTTAAGAAAACATATGACAAACAATTTTTGAATATTCTGGAGTCCAGGATCTTTTGAACAATGGAAATGGATTTGTAGTAACAGGTTTAAGTAGGAATACAGTATATGGAATACTGTATTTATCATCATTGTCCTGGGAATTTTAAGATAAAAGGCTACTGAGCTTACTTGTCCAAAGGTTTTCAAGGACCAGTAAATATTTGACCTAGTTTTTCTGAAGATATGTACATGAAGTTTCAAGTCTTTGGTGAAAAGCTATATTGCATCTCCAACTTTGAATGTTGGAGAAAGTCTAAGAAATGTATGTGCTATTTCCTTATATTTCTCTGGTGCAAACCTTAATGTGTCTTACTTTTAGCATCTTGAGATTCTGTTGAAGTGACTGTATTCTGTCAGTGACTGCAGGAATAGAAGTTTATTTAGGAAAATTAGGAAGGATACTTGGATAATAGCTAAAATTTGTGAAAAATTTGTGAAAAATTGTGTTTGTTTAGTGGAGACAAGTGGGCATGGTGTGGGCGGGGAAGGGGACAGTCCAGAAGGCCCATCTCATTGGTCATTTTCTACGCCTGTTTTAGGTGTAGAAAATTGTCTAAATGCAAGCTTGCAACTCTTCAAAACTTCAGTGGATCCAACTTCAGACACCTAAAACAGACATAAAAAAGACATATAAATGACTTATCACTGAAAAAAGAACCTACATTTTACAACTTAACTTTTAATCCAAATTATGTAAAATAAAGTCCCACAAAACACAAAAATTATATAAATGTAGTTATTAATAGTGATGAGGGGCATAGGCAATATTCGTCTACGTGATATTTTGCTAATTTTTCGCATAATATTCGCGAATTCTAGAGTTCGTGATCTCCAGTCATTATTTTCGACATTGTGCAAATCGGCACTAATGATACGCATATTTTTGCGCAATACATGCAACTTCACATTTTATCAGGTCTGAGTAGATTTTACTAATTGGTGCACTAAGTATTGCTGTGGCATCACAGCACTATGTCTGTAGCATGTATCTATGGACAGCAGAACCTATCACACTACCTAACACCCTGCACTGGAACCCATCATCTACACTATATCACTATCTAACCTACACGGACTATCTCCCACTAACTATCTGTATTATATATATATGAGTTAACTAACTATCTAATGTAATTGGATAAGAAATAAGATCCAGATGAACGCACAGAGCACAGAAATGACACTGCTCTCTCTCTCAGAGAACTGCAAAAAAACAGCAGAAAATGGCTGCTGGGGATTTTCTTATATAGTAAGGGGTAGGCAACTTTCTTATTGGTTGCTAGGGATATTGCTCAGTTCCCGACAAAGCTCTGACAAACATATTGCAGCCTTCTCATTGGCCCACAAGGTTACTGATGAAAAAAAAAACTAGAATATTCACGATTACGAATATATAGCACTATATTCTACATCTTCTCGAATTCTCGAAGTGCCGATATTCACGATAAAAATTTGCGATTAGAATATTCGCAATCAACACCTCTTATTAATAAACATTATTATATATATATATATGTGTGTGTTATGAATAGGTTAAATCTCTTATGTGTCTATCGTGTCTGCGCAGCGCCATGTTTTGATGGCGTGTCATGTGAACACATCTTCCTTTTGGTATCTTACCATCTTATTACGTCTGTGCATGCGCATAGGAATTATGCACATGCCAGCTGAAGGAGGGGTTGGGCGATTGTCTCAAAAATTATTGCCAAAGAGAGCAAAATTAACCTAAAATGTTCTTCAATTATATAAATGGTAAAAGGTATAAATCTGAAAGTGTCGGCCCTCTACAGAGTAATGAGGGGGGAGTTGCAGAGAGCGATGAGGAGAAAGCAAAGATATTAAATATTTTTTTTCTTCACTGTATCCACTGAGGAAATTAAACTGTCAGATGAAATACAGAATGTAAATTCCCTATTAAAAGTGCCCTGTCTGACCCAGGAAGAAGTACAGCGGCATCTTAAAAAGATTAAAATAGACAAATCACCAGGACCAGATGGCATACACCCCTGTGCCTAAGAGAATTTAGTAATGTCATAGCTAGACCCTTATTTCTGATATGGGCGGGCGCATGCGCACATTCATGACACACATGCCAGGAGGGGTTTTAGCGGAGAATATAAAGCCTTTACTTGCTTGGTACCTATTGGCTGCATGTGAAACTGTCTACTGGCCACATCATTTGGGGCTATAATGCTCATTGTAACCAGTCCCCTGATGAACCCATCTTTATTGTGGTAGGGGAAACACATCAGAACCTTGTTTATTTTGGGAATTTTGCTGCCTGGGACATTATTTTGCTACGGAAGGATATTTATTGCAGGGCGATTGCTCCGCTTTTAGGCAGCGTCCCATTTAGCCCATGGCCATCAGCGATTTTTTTATTTTCTAATATCTTCAACAAAAGAAGAATATAGCTACAGCATTAGATGTATGTCAATCTTAAGGAGAAGACTTGAAGATCTGCTCCATTTATGTGATAAGACCATAAACTGTAAGTGACCATATTAGTGGTAACTATTATCTATGATATGGCATTCTAATATATTTTCCTTCAACTATCAGAGCAAAAAATCCAAATATTTATTAATAACTACATTTACAGTTGTGTTCAAAATTATTCAACCCCCAATGCTGTAAAGGGTTTTAGGGAATTTAGTGTACTTGTTTTTTGTAATTGTGTTCAGAATGAAATCTTAGGGTACTTTCACACTAGCGTTTTGGATTACGTTTGTGAGATCAGTTAAGCCCCAATGCATTCTGAATGGATAAGGATCCGTTCAGAATGCATCAGTTAGGCTCCGTTCCACCTCTATTCCGTTTTGGAGGCGGACACCAAAACGCAGCATGCAGCCTAACGGATCCGTTTTTTTTTACAATGCAAGTCAATGGGGATGGATCCATTTTCAATGACACAATATGGTGCATTTGAAAACGGATCCGTTTCCCATTGACTTTCAATGTAATTCAAAACGTATCCGTTCTGAACAGATACAAACGTTTGCATTATAGTTGCGGATCCGTCTGTGCAAATAAACAGACGGATC
>CM065596.1:109332108-109351118 GCA_033119425.1 Bufotes viridis
TTTTTGAAGGCCTCAGACTCTACCAGCTGGTATAGTAAAAGCTGGCGGGCTAAGAGTTCTGTCAAGCCAGCTGTCAGACTCCGGGCAAGGGGGTGACTCTGTGACATTGGCTTCTTACGCTCAAACATTTCCTTGACACCTGACTGTGGGCAGATGAGCAGGAACTGCTGAAGGTGAGAGGCGGAGTGGCGGGTGGTTGAGAGGGGGCAAGGAGGACAGCAGTGGTTGATGTGGCTGAAGATGCTGGACCAGGAGGAGCATGGTGGCTTTGAGTTTGTGTGCTGCTTGTACTCATGTGTTGATCCCATAGGCGTTTGTGATGTGAGATCATGTGCCTTCGCAAAGCAGTTGTACCGAGGTGGGTGTTGGACTTCCCACGACTCAGTTTCTTTTGGCACAGGTTGCAAATGGCATCGCTGTTATCAGTCACAGACACACAAAAAAAATGCCACACTGCTGAGCTTTGCAATGACAGTATTCTGGTGGTGGCAACAGCATGCGTTGATTGGCGTGCTGTCTGGCTAACCCCGGGTGCCGATACATGCTGTCTGACTGTGCCACTATGCCCTTGCGACGACCTCCCCCTGCTTCCAACTCGTCTCTTCCTCCTCTCTGTCTCCCCATCTGAACTTTCCCCCTGTTCTTCTTCTCTTCGAGCGGGCACCCACGTGACATCCACAGACACATCGTCATCATCAAACCGCTTCACTTGTATCTGACAATTCAGCAAAGGAAGCAGCAGCGGGTACAACATCATCATCATCACACCGTACGTCCATGTGTGTAATGCTGCCTGACTGAGACATATCCCTGTTATCTAGATCCTCTGGCAATAATGGTTGCGCATCACTCATTTCTTCCAACTGATGTGTAAATAAATCTTCTGACAGATCAAATGAAGTGGCTGTGGTGCTGGTGTTGGTGTTGGTGGTGGTGGCGAGCGGGCGAGTGGTAACTTGAGAGGTGCCCGAAGCTGAGCTGGAGGAGGATGGTGCCTCAAGGTTCCGAGCAGAAGCTGTATTAGATTGGGTGTCCTGTGTAAGCCAGTCAACTATGTCCTCAGAATTTTTCGAGTTCAGGGTATGTGGCCTCTGAACACTGGGCATTATTCTAGGGCCAAAAGAAATCACAGCACCACGACGACCCCTGCGGGGTGGCCTGCCTCTGCCTGTCATTTTTCTTTTTTTATTAGTGGTACTATGCGTGCAAGGTATTGTGCCACCCGGTATGAGTGGTGGGCACTGGCAGTGGGCACACTACAGTCCGTGGAAGTGGGCCTGACACACACTGGCATGCAACTAACCTTAGATTAAAGGGTAAAAATTAAATTCCTTATTTATCGGCAAGCTACTGTGCCACCCGGTATGAGTGGTGGGCACTGGCAGTGGGCACACTACAGTCAGTGGAAGTGGGCCTGACAAACACTGGCAGGCAACTAACCTTTGATTAAAGGGTAAAAATTAAATGCCTTATTTATAGGCAAACTACTGTGCCACCCGGTATGAGTGGTGGGCACTGGCAGTGGGCACACTACAGTCAGTGGAAGTCGGCATGACACACACTGGCAGGTAACTAACCTTAGATTAAAGGGTAAAAATTAAATGCCTTTTTTTATGCAAAGTCCTGGCCACCCGGTATGAGTGGTGGGCACTGGCAGTGGGCACACTACAGTCAGTGGAAGTGGGCCTGACACACACTGGCATGCAACTAACCTTAGATTAAAGGGTAAAAATGAAATGCCTTATTTATCGGCAAGCTACTGTGCCACCCGGCATGAGTGGTGGGCATTGGCAGTGGGCACATTACAGTCAGTGGAAGTGGGCCTGACAAACACTGGCAGGCAACTAACCTTTGATTAAAGGGTAAAAATTAAATGCCTTATTTAACGGCAAGCTACTGTGCCACCCGGTATGAGTGGTGGGCACTGGCAGTGGGCACACTACAGTCAGTGGAAGTCGGCCTGACACACACTGACAGGCAACTAACCTTAGATTAAAGAGTAAAAATGAAATGCCTTCTTTTGATGCAAAGTCCTGTGCCACACGATATGAGTGTTGGGCACTGGCAGTGGGCACACTACAGTCAGTGGAAGTCGGCCTGACACAAACTGGCAGGCAACTAACCTTAGATTAAAGGTTAAAAATGAAATGCCTTTTTTTATGCAAAGTCCTGTGCCACCCAGTATGAGTGGTGGGCACTGGCAGTGGGCACACTACAGTCAGTGGAAGTTGGCCTGACACACACTGGCAGGCAACTAACCTTAGATTAAAGGGTAAAAATTAAATGCCTTTTTTTGATGCAAAGTCCTGTGCCACACGGTATGAGTGGTGGGCACTGGCAGTGGGCACACTACAGTCTGTGGGCCTGCAGCTCCTCACACACGGGCAGGCCAGGCAACTGCAATATATATGGAGAAAAAATAAATAAAAGCAGACTAATGTAGCAGCCCTAAAAGGGGCTTTTTGTGGTGCTGTGACGCTGTCCTTACAGCAGATGAGTCTGTGGACACAGAACACTGGCCTAGCTAACGCTTTCCCTATGAATTCAGAATCATCAGCACAGCAGCAGCTGCAGTCTCCCTGCTCTCACTAAGGCCTCCTTCACACTTGCGTTCTGAGGATCCGGCAGGCACTTCCGTCCCGCCGGATCCGTCAGAACGCAAGTCGCCTGAAAGCATTAAAAGACTGATCAGGATCCTGATCAGTCTTCAAAATGCTTTCAGGTTACTATGGCAGCCAGGACGCTATTAAGGTCCTGGTTGCCATAGTAGTAGTGGGGAGCGGGGGAGCTATATACTTACAGTCCGTGTGGCTCACGGGGCGCTCCAGAATGACGTCAAAGCGCCCCATGCGCATGGATCACGTGATCCATGCGATCACGTGATCCATGCGCGTAGGGCGCCCTGACGTCACTCTGGAGCGCCCCGGGAGCCGCACGGATGGTAAGTATACTGCTCCCCCGCTCCCCACTACACTTTACCCTGGCAACCAGCGTCCATGGTAACCATTGAGAAAAAGCTAAACGTCGGATCCGGCAATGCGCCGAAACGACGTTTAGCTTAAGGCCGGATCCGGATCCAGATTAATGCCTTTCAATGGGCATTAATTCCGGATCCGGCCTTGCGGCAAGTGTTCAGGATTTTTGGCCGGAGCAAAAAGCGCAGCATGCTGCGGTATTTTCTCCGGCCAAACAACGTTCCGGTCCTGAACTGAAGACATCCTGATGCATCCTGAACGGATTTCTCTCCATTCAGAATGCATTGGGATAATCCTGATTGGAGGTCCTGGACTTGAGCTTCTCTCCTAGTTTGCTAAAATCATTTTTAAGGACCTTCCATCTCCCCCTGACTTTGTCATTGGTGCCAATGTGTACCATGGCCATCGGGTCTTCCCCAGCCCCACACAGCAATCTGTCAATTCGATCCCCAATATGCCGAACCCAAGCACCTGGCACACTGATCAGCATTCACGGTCTCGGCGACAGATGACCCTGTCTGTCCTCCTAATAATAAAGTCCCCTACCACCTGCATCTGTCTGACCTTTCCTGCACTCCTTTCCCCATCCTCCCTGCAGCTGTCCTCCTCCTGGTTGCTAGGAGAAACGCCCTGCTGCAGTGTTGCTGGCCCTGGGCTTTCATCCCTAATATCAGCCAAATAGGCATATTTACTAGGGCGTTCCAGCACAGGACAAGCCTCCCTGGCACTTTTCCCTCTACCCCTTCTTACATTAACCTGATAGTCCTGATCTTGCCCTCCTCCTCCCACCTCCATTTCACGGACCCCACTCAGTACCTGCACAGTGAGGTCTAAGTCCGTCTCCAGTTTTGCAATGCCCCTATTTCAAACTGCTTATTTAGATCCAGGATCTGGTCTTCCAAATATGCAACATGATTGCATCTAGTGCAAATGTATTCACCCTTGAAAGGCTCTTCAAGGCACACATACATTACACAGGATACACACTTAGTAGCATTGTCCATGGAGCACATGTTTAACCACTTCAGCCCCCCTAGCTTAAACACCCTAATGACCAGGCCACTTTTTACAATTCTGCACTACACTACTTTCACCTTTTATTGCTCCGTCATACAACTTACCACCCAAATGAATTTTACCTCCTTTTCTTCTCACTAATAGAGCTTTCATTTGGTGGTATTTCATTGCTGCTGACATTTTTACTTTTTTTGGTATTAATCAAAAATGTCTTCTTTCCAAAATGGGGTCACTTGTGGGGTATTTATACTGCCCTGGCATTTTAGGGGCCCTAAAGCGTGAGAATCCAAATGCGTAAAAATGCCTTGTGAAATCCTAAAGGTACTCATGGGAATTTGGGCCCCTTTGCGCATCTTGGCTGCAAAAAAGTGTCACACATGTGGTATCGCCGTACTCAGGAGAAGTAGGGCAATGTGTTTTGGGGTGTGTTTTTACATATACCCATACTGTGTGTGAGAAATATCTCTGTAAATGACAACTTTTTAAAAAGTTTTATACAAAGTTGTCAATTTACAGAGATATTTCTCTCACCCAGCATGGGTATATGTAAAAATACACCCCAAAAGGGCATTTTTACGCATTTTTCTTCTCCCGTTTTAGGGCCCCTAAAATACCAGGGCAGTATAAATACCCCACAGGTGACCCCATTTTGGAAAGAAGACACCCCAAGGTATTCCGTGAGGGGCATGGCGAGTTCATAGAAGGTTTTTTTTTTTGGCACAAGTTAGCGGAAATTGATTTTTTATTGTTTTGTCTCACAAAGTCTCCCTTTCCGCTAACTTGTGACAAGAAGTTCAATTTTTCATGGACTCACTATGCCCCTCAGCGAATACCTTGGGGTGTCTTCTTTCCAAAATGGGGTCATTTGTGGGGTGTTTGTACTGTTCCAACATTTTGGATGGGGCTAAATTGTGAGCATCCCTGTAAAACCCAAATGAATTTTACCTCCTTTTCTTCTCACTAATAGAGCTTTCATTTGGTGGTATTTCTTTGCTGCTGACATTTTTACTTTTTTTGGTATTAATCAAAAATGTCTTCTTTCCAAAATGGGGTCACTTGTGGGGTATTTATACTGCCCTGGCATTTTAGGGGCCCTAAAGCGTGAGAATCCAAATGCGTAAAAATGCCTTGTGAAATCTTAAAGGTACTCATGGGAATTTGGGCCCCTTTGCGCACCCAGGCTGCAAAAAAGTGTCACTCATGTGGTATCACCGTACTCAGGAGAAGTAGGGCAATGTGTTTTGGGGTGTATTTTTACATATACCCATGTTGGGTGAGAGAAATATCTGTGTAAATTGACAACTTTGTATAACAATTTTTAAAAAGTTGTCGTTTACAGCGATATTTCTCACACAAAGTATGGGTATATATAAAAATACACCCCAAAACTCATTTCTTCTGAGTACGGTGATACCACATGTGTGCCACTTTTTTGCAGCCAAGATGCGCAAAGGGGCCCAAATTCCCATGAGTACCTTTAGGATTTCACAGGGCATTTTTACGCATTTGGATTCTCACGCTTTAGGACCCCTAAAATGCCAGGGTAGTATAAATACCCCACATGTGACCCCATTTTTTTTTTTTTTACAAAGTCTCATATTCCACTAACTTGTGACAAAAAATAAAATTTTACATGAACTCACCATACCCCTCACGGAATACCTTGGGGTGTCTTCTTTCTAAAATGGGGTCACATGTGAAGTGTTTGTACTGCCATGGCATTTGAGGGTCTCCGCAACCATCCGCAACGTATGGCCAGCATTAGGAGTTTCTGCTATTCTCCTTATATTGAGCATACGGGTAATGAGATTTTTTTTTTCCGTTCAGCCTCTGGGCTGAAAAAAAAATGAACGGCACAGAATTCTTCATTTGTATCAATCAATGTGGATGAAAAAATCTCTGCCAAAATCAGTGACTGCGGTGCGGTGGGCTGGGCGCTAACTACCTAACAAGTACCTAACTAACTGGCGGTGTTAAGGGACCCTTATGCCCTATTCACACGTACGCAATTCTGTTTGCGGAACGAAATTGCGGACCCATCTTTTTTTATGGGGACAGACTTTGTCCCGCTCGGATCCGGAATTGCGGATCCGCACTTCCGGGTCTGCACTTCCGTTCCGCAAAAATATAGAACATGTCCTATTCTTGTCCGCAATTGCGGACAAGAAAAGGCATTTTCTATATAGTTCTGCCAATGTGCGGATCTGCAAAATGCGGAAAGCACATTGTCGGTGTCCGTGTTTTGCGGATCCGCGGATCTGCAAAACACATATGGACATGTGAATGGAGCCTTACAGGGGGGGTGATCAGTGACAGGGGGGTGATCAGGGAGTCTATATGGGGTGATCAGGGGTTAACAAGGGGTTAATAAGTGACAGGGGGGGTGTAGTGTGGTGCTTGGTGCTACTTTACATAGCTACCTGGTCCTCTGGTGGTCGATCCCAGCAAATGGGACCACCAGAGGACCAGGTAGCAGGTATATCAGACGCTGTTAACAAATTGATTGATCATCGCTGGCAGGCTGCAGTATAACTTCCGATCTTTCATCTGCTGTAACGCATCCGTGCGTTAGGCGGTCGGCAGGCGGTTAAATGGGGATGAACAGTAAAGAAGGAAAACAGTAAATAGGAGTTAAGATTTAGACCCTGTCTGCTCTAGTTGGAGGACTAGCCAGTGGCGTAGCTATAGGGGTCGCAGCGGTCGCAATTGTGACCGGGCCCCTAAGTCAGGGGGGCCCACGGGGCCCCCTCCAGGAGAGAGAGTCTAAAGCATGGGTGTCAAACACAAGGCCCGCGGGCCGAATCCGGCCCGCCAGACCTCGTCATGTGGCCCGCTATGTTAAATAAAGTAAACTTGTGCCCGCCCCTCATACATAATAGAATCACTAACTCACTAACCGCGGTCCGCTCCATTACAGGCCAGGCGCGCGGCCGGCAGCGTGACTGACTGACGTCACGTGCCGGCGCCGCCTACTTTATGAATGAATCAGGCGGCGCCGGCATGTGACGTCAGTCAGTCATGCTGCCGGCCGCGCGCCCGGCCTGTAATGGAGCGGACATTGGTTAGTGAGTTAGTGATTCTATTATGTATGAGGGGCGGGCACAAGTTTACTTTATTTAACATAGATTTATGTCGATTTTTGGGGAATGAGTGAGCGGCGGGGCCAGAGGACAGTGAATACACCTGGCTCCGCTGCAATTTTGAGGCAATGTGAGGGGGATCTGTGGATGGCACTTTTAAGGGGTGAGGGGTTATATAACAGTGTCATCCACAGATCCCCTATCCCATAATACTGCCATCCACAGATCCCCCTCACCCCATAACAGTGCCATCCACAGATCCCCTCACCCCATAACAGCGCCTTCCACAGATGTCCCCCCATAACAGTGCCATCCACCTATGTCCCCCATAACAGCGCCATCCACAGATCCCCCATAACAGCGCCATCCACAGATGTCCCCCATAACAGTGCCATCCACAGATCCCCCATAACAGCGCCATCCACAGATCCCCCCATAACAGCGCAATCCACAGATCCCCCATAACAGTGCCATCCACAGATCCCCCCCATAACAGCGCCATCCACAGATCCCCCCATAACAGCGCCATCCACACAATCGAACTCTTGCACCAGGGCCCATGAGCCTATAGCTACGCCCCTGGGACTAGCTAGAGTCAAGCCAACAACACACAGAAGGAAAATCTATCAATCCTTAGTTTCTTGCTCCTTGTCTTGAACTCTGGTTCTTTAACTCCACTTATTCAGCAGCCACTTAGTACAGCAAGCTTCAGGTAGAGGCAAGCTCTGGAAGAGTTCAGTGGTGTATTTAAAAGCACCTGGAAGCACAAGCCACTACCTTAAGTTTCAGGGACCTCCGCTTCAAACCTCACTCAGCCACCTGCAATCACCCACAAAATCACACTCAGCACCAGAACTCTGGTTCTTTAACTCCACTTATTCAACAGCCACTTAGAACAGCAAGCTTCAGGTAGAGCAAAGATCAGGTCATTTATCAAACTGGTGTAAAGTAGAACTGGATTTCCAAAGGAGCTGTCAAAAATGAAAGTTGGAATCTGACCAGTTGTACTTTACACCAGTTTGATAAATTACCCAAAATGTCCTTATAGTGTCCACAGCAATTATAATGTTCCCTAGAGTGCCTCAGTCATAATAACACCCTATATTGTTCTCCAGATAATAATCCCTGTATAGTGTCCCCAAAAATAAAGTCCCTGTAATAAATATGCCCCTACAGTGCCTTCCCCCCACACAGTAATTTGCCCCCAAATAGTAACGCCCCATAGTAATTTGCCCCACACACTAATTTCCACCACACTGCCCCCATATAGTAATTTTACCCACACAGTAATTTCCACCACACTGCACCCATATAGTAATTTAACCCCACACTGCCCCATATAGTATTTTGACCCCACACAGTATTTTCCCCCACATAGTAATACCCCCATAATAATTTTCCCCCACATAGTAATTTGCCCCCAGACAGCCAGCCCCAATATAGTAATCTGCGCCCAGACAGCCAGCCCCAATATAGTAATCTGCCCCCACGTAGCCAGCCCCAATATAGTAATCTGCCCCCACGCTGCCAGTCCCAATATAGAAAAATAATAGTCCAGGTCCACGCTTATCAGAGAGAAAAATAGGAGATAGCCTTCTAGATAATCAATCATTCAATTCCCACGGTGAAACGTCCCCAAAGTATCATGCCACACTACCGACTGAAACTCCACAGTACACTAGGTACCTTTAAAAAAGCAGCAACATAGTGCAATACCTGCGATGTTGGTAGTAAAATGTCAACTTTATTGTACTCACAATGATACACTTGTATCCAGCATATAAAAAATCATCCAAAGTGTCGCTGCCCAATATAGTAATCTGCTCCTACACAGCCAGCCCCAAAATAGTAATCTGCCCCCATACAGCTAGCACCATCATAGTAATCTGCCCTCACACAGCCAGCCCAATATAGTAATCTGCCCCCACATAGCCAGCCCCAATATAGTAATCTGCCCCCACACAGCCAGCCCCAATATAGTAATCTGCCCCCACACAGCCAGCCCCAATATAGTAATCTGCCCCCACACAGCCAGCCCCAATATAGTAATCTGCCCCCACATAGCCAGCCCTAATATAGTCATTTGCCCCCGAATAACTGTCCTTTAACTAATATGTCTATGTCCTCCTGTCACCCCCCCATGTCCTCCATTGCTGGCATATAAAAAAAAAAAAAAACTAAAAACTAAAAGCTAAATACTCACCTATGTGTGTCAAGATGCGCGATGTCCCGGGATTTCACTATCGTACTAGGCCTGAAGCCTATGGCGGTGATTGGCGGTGGGGAAGGAAACGATGCACTCTCGTGCAACGCCACAGTATGTGGGCGTTCGGGTGGAAGTTGGACCCCCTAGCGATGCCAGGCCCAGGGCTGCCAACCCAAATGCCATTGATTATGTAGTGTCTTGCCGCTGTCTGCCACTGTTAGCAGGTTATATTTTGCATGTAGCCGTACAGTGGACCCTCAGAACAATTTTTACTAGTGGGCCCAAAGCACCATTTAAGCATTGGCCACATTTATAAAATCTACCAGAAACAAAATCGCAGCATTTCCTCATCGGATTCCATCTTTAATTTTCTTCCCTGTCTGAAGAATATGAAAGCTGAAATTGTATTGGTGGCGTCAAGCTGTTGTTCTTCTGACATCTAGCTTATCTGAACATTTCCATTCAGACCTAGTAGACCTAAAGGTAATATCCATAGGGCAACTGTGATGTCACAGCTGGCAAGTAGAAGGTAAGTGATGGTGAACGATAATCATCAATAGAAATACTAGAATGAGGTGATGTCATGGGAATATGCTAATAGGGTGATGTTGTAGAATATTATAATGAGGTGATGTCATAGACATATTATAATGAGGTGATGTCACAAGCAACTATCATGTAGGTGTTGGTGCACCATAATCTCCTCAGTTGTTCGCTGCCTCTTCTAGAGTTCCAGTGTCCAGCATTTCGCTTGCCTTCAAGCTAATTTTTTTATTTCGGCACTATTGCTGCTGCAGTCTACGTGCTACTGCCTTAAAGCACGAAAACTCTCCAGAGTGCACAGCAGTTCCTGCCTAGAGCAGAGTATAAAAAATATGTATACTGCCTGCTTTCTGCTCGTTCTCTGCCTGCTCCTCGGAGGTCACCTAGAGGCCAGGCCGCTTCCAAATAAGCAGGAGAACGATGAGCCACAGGAACAGCTTAGCTCTGGATATGAGGAGGAAAATATGGACGGGCCCACAGTCAGGGCCGGTTCTAGGTGAAATGGGGCCCGGGGGCGAAAAACAATAAGGGGCCCCCCCCCTCAGTGTCACGCCATCAATCACCCCCTTCGCGTCACAATTTCTCCCCGCCCCCTCCATTGCCGCATACTCCCCCCTCCCCCGAATGGCACATTTCTCCCCTGTATGGGCCAGTGGCAGCAGCACATCTCTCCCCCAACCCCATGGCTCATTTCTCCAGCACATCTGCACATCTCCTCCCCCCAGCTCCCATCACTACAGAAATACAGCCCCACTTACCTCTTCCATCCAGTGGCGTCTCCTGTGATGTAGATGTTCTCTTTCCTCATCTTCTCCTTTCAGACCTTCAGACCAGACCGTCAGGTTTCGTCTCTGCAGTTTGACAACAAAATAAATCTCAGTTACTACTTTTCCATCATCCTCCCATATTCTGGACTAATTATCCTACTACCCCCATATAAAATACATCAGTAATGTCCCCATAGTGCCCCCGAGTCTCCTCTCTCCCCCATCATGTCCCCCACCACCCCCCAATCATGTGCAGGCTCCTTTTCCCACCCATCCCCCTTCCCCCAAAATTATTTGCAGGCTCCTTTCCCCAGCCCCCAAATCATGTGCAGGCTCCTTCCCTCCCCCAAAAAATCATGTGCAGGCTCCTTCCCCCCAAAATCATGTGCAGGCTCCTTCTCCCAACCCCCACCAAAATCATGTGCAGGCTCCTTCCCCTCCCCCAAAATCATGTGCAGGCTCCTTCCCCTCCCCCAAAAAAATCATGTGCAGGCTCCTTCCACTCCCCCAAAATCATGTGGAGGCTCCTTCCACTCCCTCCCTCCCCCAAAATCATGTGCAGGCTCCTTCTCCCAACCCCCACCAAAATCATGTGAGGCTCCTTCCACTCCCCCAAAATCATGTGGAGGCTCCTTCCACTCCCTCCCTCCCCCAAAATCATGTGCAGGCTCCTTCCCCCCCAAAAATCATGTGCAGGCTCCTTCTCCCCCAAAATCATGTGCAGGCTCCTTCCACTCCCTCCCTCCCCCAAAATCATGTGCAGGCTCCTTCCCCCCAAAATCATGTGCAGGCTCCTTCTCCCAACCCCCACCAAAATCATGTGCAGGCTCCTTTCCCTTTCCCCCTCCCTACTTACCTCCTTGCAGCGCTGGATGCAGGCCTCTTCCGGCCTGTGTCCCGTTCTATCTCTCTGCTCAGGCGGCGCGATGACGTCATCGCGCCGCCTGAACTGCTTCTGATAGGCTGTCGGCACGAGGCCGGCAGCCTATCAGAGGAGCAGGAGGGAGACGCCTCTCCCCCCTGCCGCACTGCACAGCGATCTGTATCGCTGTCCAGAGGACGGCGACACAGATCGCTATGGAGATGAACGCTTCCACAGTGGAAGCGTTCATCTCCTGTCTCAATTGCCCCGTTGCCCCCCCCCTGGATCCGCCACTGCTTGGGGGCCCCTAAGGACTCGGGGGCCCGGGGGCAATTGCCCCCCTTGCCTCTATGGAAGCGCCGGCCCTGCCCACAGTTCCACTGTCAAGACCAAGATTCAAAGTCATCATGAATCGGAAGAAGAACAGAGACAGAGGATACTTTACCCGCCCTCCATATATACCCAGGGGAAGAAAGGTGGAAGGGAGCACCACTTCCCTGAAGGAGACGCCACCAACAAAACAGAAAGACAAAATTATCATGTACAGCGACTTCAGCGAGAAAGGCATCACTCGCAAGTCAATGATGTATTTTGTAAAGATTGGACTGGCAGTCTTCGGCATGTTATCTTGTACATGCCTTCATGCTCTCAGAATGTTATATCTGGAGAGACAACATCCTCTCGAGGAATAAACTTATGGCCAGAACAGGTGGAGAAACATCAATCACCTGCCATAGAGACATCATGAGAAGCCTGGCCCGATTTGAACATTCTCTATATGACATCATAGAGACAAGATCCCGGTGGAGGAGATCATAGCAGAACAGGTGGAGAACCATCAAATACCTGCATCATGGGTTTGATACAGCAACAGGAAGTGCTATATACAGGATGGAAACCAGAGTTTACTTCGTGAAAACGGGTCTGGAGACTCCAGATTGTGAGCATGGTGAAGATGTACATGAGGTAAGCAACTATATGAACATATCTGTTAAACACCATAGTAATCCCAGAAAACCCCTCAGTGATTATGACAATTAGGGATGAGTGAATCGACTTCGGATTCAACATCCAAAGTCGATTTGCATAAAACGTCACTTAAATACTGTACGTAGCGAGTGCTCCATACAGTATTAGAATGTATTGGCTCAGATAAGCCACAGTTATTACTTCGCGAGGTCTCGCGAGACTTCGAGCAATAACTTCATAAATTGATTTATAATGTAAAAAAACATTTCCCAAACTCGGGTTCGGTTCCAAGTGGACCTTGAAACAGAACCCGAGTTCAGGAAACGTTTTTCACAGTAGAAATCATCTGAGCCAATACATTCTTATATTGTACTGAGTGCTCGCTCTGTACAGTATTGAAACTGAGTTGTATGCAAATCAACTTCGGATGTTTCATCCGAAGTCGATTCGCTCATCCCTAATAACAATGATACAAATAATCCAGATTAGAAATCTTTCTGACATATAAGATTCTACCAATTTTCCATATTATCTCTCCAGCATCATCAAAATGTACCCAAAGTCACCCAGGAGCCCTGTCTAAAGATCAGTGGGCATCCAGATGGAGATGTACATGTACGCATGTACCACCATCCTGGACTCTGAGGCGCCAGTCAGCAAAATCATCTACCATCTGGCAAGTAAGGACATATCATCACTGGCACTATGCTGAATGTTAAAGGGGTGCTCCAGGACTTAGAGATTAATGGTCTATCGTCTGGATAGGTCATCAATATCAGAAGGGGCGGGGGGGGGGGGAGGGGGAGACAACCAACATCCACAATTATCAGCTGTTTTGGCCAGCCTATACAGTGGACAGAAGGTTTTATCCATTGTGGCAGCTGAGCCGCAGTACACTGTGGATAGGGGAGAACTTGTAATAAACTGTAATACCCCTTTAAGCCCCATAGCAGTGGCATGGTCTGGGGCATCTGACACCAGCAGGAGATAGATTAAGAGAAGCGTGTAAAACACCATCAGGTTATAATGACAGGAGACTGATATTAGGATTTGTGCACAAACTCCATCCAGGGCTGACATGTCAGTAGAAGACACCAGATTACTGATATGTCTTTTTTTATTTTAGCATCTGCAAATCCCAGAGGAAAAACATGAAATCTAAAGATTCTCTGGAAAAAGAGCCGGTGGAAAGGTGAAGAGTCAAGCACCATCCTATACTGCTGTCATCTGTCAGCAAACCCCCACGAAAAAAACATCCCCCAAAACATTCTTTTCCCCTACTTTCCCTGAAAAAACTGCCCAATCCCCTTCCATAAAAAATAATATAAAATTCGCCACCCTACCGCCCAAAAAAACGTAAATAATTTTTCCTTCCCCATTTCTTCCCTTACATCCTTGTAAAAAAAATAAAAACCCCCCAAAAATCCTACTGTAGCATTTATTTTCCTTTCTTTACTAAAAAATACTTGAAGGGGTTTTCTGAGAGTTTTTTTTTACTGAAGACCTATTCTCTGTACATCTCATCGGAATCTGATTGGTGGGGGTCTGAGACCCGGGATCCCCACCAATCAGCTGTTTGAGAAGTTCCTTTCATCTAAACAACCCCATTTAGATGAATGGAACTGATCTGCAGTCACAGAAATTTTCTTAGGGGGAAGGCTCTTGAAGGGATATGTCCAGACTGTGATTTATCGACGTAGATTTTTAATCAGACTCATAAAATCTGCACAGAAAGCGCATGCAATCCACCTCCCATTGATTTCAGTGGGAAAAAATGTCTGGTAATTCACACAGTATGTTTTCTTCTCCGCAAGCAGTTTGATAAAAATAGTGGTATGGAAGAAAGAAGTGACATTCATTCTTGATGCGGATTCTGCATCAAATCTACATCTTAACTTCCCATTAAAATGGCAAAGCTCTGTGTGAATGTATACTGAGGGTACAGCTACACAGTACGGTATTGTCGTAGCTGGTACGCTGCAGTCGCATACCAAATGGCCATACAGGCAACAGTGAGCACCTATTAAACTAATGAGGATCACACTGTGTAGCAGGTCTGAATTGTTAATGGCCACGAGACTCTCAATACCAAATGGCCATTAACAATGCAGAACGACTAAACAGTGCTGATTATTTTAACAGGAGCCAGCTGCGGCCTGTACTGCCACAAAGTGTGAGACCACGGCATGACCATGTCGCAATCAGGACACGACCACATCTGGCCATACCCTTTGACAGAGAATGATGTCAGCAGCATGTTATACATATCAGAAGTGAACACAATGGGAACACATACTAATGTCGGTGCGCCGGTACGGTTGATGCAATCTGACAAATCTAGTTCTTCTACCTGTACAACCAATGAGGATATTGAGTGACAGAGTCAGATTGAGAACAGACTTCATAAACCTTCATAGTCATATTTCCCTTCTTTGTAATGGGCCACCTTCAGGCTCGGATTGGCCCACAGGGGGACAGGTGAATCCCCTGGTGGGCCCCTCAGCAAGGTGGACCCCTAGTTCCCCACCCCCTACACAAGTGGCACAAGTGACAGTAGACTGACTGCACTAGATATAGATAGGCAGCATCCCAACTAGGCTATGCGTCCATATAAAAACCTGAGGAGATTTAATTACCCGTATTTTCCGGCGTATAAGACGACTGGGCATCTAAGGCGACCCCCTACTTTTCCTGTTAAAATATTGGGATTGGGCTATACTTGCCATATAAGACTACCCCTCTTCCAACGCACACCAAATAAAAATTAAACAGATGATCCGAGCGTGAGAAAACCTCTGAGAGCAGGGAGAGGGGGGCTGCTTCAGGAGCGACTGGCTAGGGTGGCTCAGCTAGAGGGCGCCTGTCCCTGAAGCTGGAGAAGGACAGCTTCTCCAGTCCGGCTTGGAAGTAAAGAGGACCTTTTACAGGTCCAACAATTGTTAGATAATGAGATATACCGTATGTGTAGAGCAGCGCCCAGGGATAATAGAAGATCCCTGGGTGCCGCTCTACACATACATATCATTATACAATCGTTGGACCAGTGGAAGGTCCTCTTAAGTTTCAGCACGCAGTATACCGACGTATAAGACGACTCCCGACTTTTGAGAAGATTTTCATGTGTTAAAAAGTAGTCTTATACGCCAGGAAATACAGTAGCAAACTACCAGGTTTATTATTGTAGATACATCAGATGGTTGAGATGATTTGTAGGTACAGAGGCAGACCAGCCAGCGTGCTCTTTCCCCAGGGATCTGTCTTCTTAAAGTTGCTACAGGGACCCCCAACAATTAATCAACATGTAGCGTCTTGCCACTGCCTGCCACTGGGTTAGCAGGTTATATTTTGCATGTACAGTGGGCTCCCAGGACAATTGTTACTGGTGGGCCCAAGGCAATCCCAATCCGGCATTGTCAATGACTGTTTTTATACCATAAATAACTCTGCATCACCAATTACTAGGGATGAGCAAACTCGCTGTTTTCAAGTTCGAGTTCTGTGGGAATTCCATTATGGACTCCGATATCACAAAATATAATGGAATTCTACTACGGAATGCACCACGGAAGCCTTTAACCCCTTCTACCCCGGGCCAGTTTTCGCCCTTCTGCCCAGGCCATTTTTTCAAACCTGACATGTGTCACTTTATGTGGTAATAACTTTGGAACACTTTTATTTTTATCCAAGCCATTCTAAGATTGTTTTCTTGTGACACATTGTACTTCAAGATAGTCATAAATATGAGTCAATATATTTCACCTTTATTTATGAAAAAATTCAAAATTTACAAAGATCTTGAAAAAGTCACAATTTTCAAAATTTCAATTTCTCTGCTTTTAAAACAGAAAGTTATATCTCATAAAATATTTATTACTAACATTCCCTATATGTCTACTTTATGTTGGCATCATTTTGTAAATGTCATTTAAATTTTTAGGACATTAGAAGGCTTAGAATTTTAGAAGCAATTCTTAAAATTTTTAAGAAAATTTCCAAAACCCACTTTTTAAGGATTAGTTCAGGTCTGAAGTCACTTTAGGGGCTTACACAGTGGAAACCCCCATAAATAACTCCATTGTAGAAATTACACCTCTCAAGTTACTCAAAACTGATTTTACAAACTTTGTTAACCCTTTAGGTGTTCCACAAGAATCAAAGGAAAATTGAGATTAAATTTCTAAATTTCACTTTTTGGCAGAATTTCTATTTTAATCCATTTTTTTCTTTAACACATCGAGGCTTAACAGCCAAAGAAAACTCAATATTTATTACCCTGATTCTGATGTAAGGGCACACGGCAGGCGCAGAAGAAAAGGAGCGCCTATGGTTTTTGGAAGGCAGATTTTGCTGGATTGGTTTTCAGATACCATGTCCCATTTGAACCCCCTGATGCACCCTTACAGTAGAAACTCCCAAAAAGTGACCCCATTTTGGAAACTAGGGGATAAGGTGCCAGTTTTATTAGTACCATTTTTGGGTACATATGATTTTTTGATCATTCATTATTACACTTTATGGGCCGAGGTGACCAAAAATTGGTCGTTTTGGCACAGTTTTTTTTTTTTTACAGCGCTCACCTGAGGGGTTAGGTCATGTGACATTTTTATAGAGCAGGTCGTTATGGACGTGGCAATACCTAATATGTATACTTTTTCTTATTTATTTAAGTTTTACAAAATAATAGCATTTTTTAAACAAAAAAATATGTTTTAGTGTCTGCATAGTCTGAGAGCCATAGCTTTTTATTTTTAACAGATTGTGTTAGGTAGGGTCTTATTTTTTGCGGGATGAGGTGACAGTTTGATTGGTACTATTTTGGGGGCATACACTTTTTGATCGCTTGGTGTGATGTTAGGTGACAAAAAATGGCTTTTTGGCACTGTTTTCATTTTATTTTTATTACTGTGTTCCTCTGAGGGGTTAGGTCATGTGATATTTTTATTTAGCAGGTTGTTACAGACGCGTCAATACATAATACTGTATGTCACCTTTTGTTTTGTTTTTTCACTTTAACACAATAATAGCAGTTTTGAAGCAAAAAAATCCTATTTTAGTGTTTCCATTGTCTGAGAGTCATAGTTTATAAATTTTTTGACCAATTGTCTTAGGTAGGGTTCATTTTTGCAGGATCAGGTGACTGTTTGATTGGTACTATTTTAGGGGGCATACGCCTTTTTGATCGCTTGGTGTTGCAATTTTTGTGATGTAAGGTGACATTTTGGTGGCTTTTTTTGCAGTTTTTTTTTTATTGTGTTCAGCTGAGGGGTTAGGGCATGTGATATTTTTATAGAGTGGGTTGTTACGGACGCGGAAATACCTTATATATATACACTTTTTCTTTTTTTATTTCACTTTAACACAATAATAGCATTTTGGAAATAAAAATATGGTGTTTTAGTGTCTTCATGTTCTGAGAGCTATAGTTTTTGTTATTTTTTGGGCAGTTGTCTTAGATAGGGTCTCATTTTTTGCGGGATGAGGTGACGGTTTTATTGTTACTATTTTGGGGGGCATACACCTTTTTGATCACTTGGCGTTGCCCTTTTGTGATGTAAGGTTTTTTAATGGTGTTTATCAGACGGGGTGGATCATGTGAAATATTTATAGAGCCAGTCGTTACTAGAGATGTCGCGAACATAAAAGTTTTCATTCGCGAACGGCGAACGCGAATTTATGCAAATGTTCGCGAACATGCGAACAGGGCGAACCGCCATAGACTCCAATAGACAGGCGAATTTTAAAACCCACAGGGACTTTTTCTGGCCACAATAGTGATGGAAAAGTTGTTTTAAGAGGACTAACACCTGGACTGTGGCATGCCGGAGGGGATCCATGGCAGAACTCCCATGGAAAATTACGTAGTTGACGCAGAGTGTGGTAAGTTGAATTCGCAATGAGATTAATATAACCTGCATTAATCGCATTGCGAATTCAACTTAGAGCTGAGTTCCTAATGGTTGTATTGCTAGAATATATCGAAGATTGAGAATATAGCGCTATACAACCATTAGGAACTCAGATCTAAGTTGTAATCCCAATGCGATTAATACAGGTTATATTAATCGCATTGCGATTGCAACTACTAACACTGCAGCTTCAGAATGAATCTAAGATGGATGCCGTCCTTGCTTTTTGATAGGAGGTGGGAGGGAGACTGATGTACTAGCCCTAAAAGGGCTTTTGGGGTGCTGTCAGGACGCTGTCCTTACAGCAGAGATCTGATGAGTCTTTCAGGACTGGAGTGGACACTGAATACACTAGCCTAGCTATCGATGTCAATATTAAATCAGCAGCAGCTACACTGTCCCTCCTCTCACTAAGACTGCAGCTTCCGAATTAATCTAAAATGGATGCTGTCCAGGAGGTGGGAGGGTCTGGGAGGGAGGGTATGCTGATTGGCTGGAATGTGTCTGCTGACTGTGAGGTACAGGGTCAAAGTTTACTCAATGATGACGAATAGGGAGTGGACCAAACATCCCTTATGTTCGCCCGCCGCGACGAACGCGCACAGGCTATGTTCGCCGGTGAATAGTTCGGGACATCTTATTTGCGAATTCAACTTAGAGCTGGGTTCCTAATGGTTGTATTGCT
>CM065596.1:109351129-109466642 GCA_033119425.1 Bufotes viridis
CAAAAGCATTAGGAAAAGAGCATAAAGTAATAGAAGATTACCGAAGAATATTATAAGTGGAGATTTAAAGAGGCATGGAGAGGATTGGCGAGACTCATACGGAGTGTACTAACAGAAAAGTGATACGATTGTAAGCCTCGAAAAGAGGAATTCACTCAGCAAACCTGGAAATAAGAAAACTATGAACTGAGAGGTTATCACCCTAATCAGGAGATCACAGAGGTATAGAAATAATTATAACCCCATTATTGGCGGTGCCCTTATCCACCAGTGGATTTCAGACCTAACCCTAATAGAGGATCTTTTCATTACCAACCGAGAGGTCCGCAGGCATATACACTGAGTGGTGTAAGGTCCCATTCAAATTATCAGCGATCAGAAAGAAGCACTTATGAGAAAAACTAATAACAGACCAGTTAGACAAGAAACCCAACACTTTTCTCATCGTGGCATAGGGATCTCAGAGGAGAGGAAGAGAAAATAATGAACAGGGCAGGACAACAAGAGAAGATGAGAACCCCAAAAAATAAACTTAGTAGAGGCTGTAGGAAAGGAAACAGTCCCAAAACCAATAAGACAAAGAGAAGTAAAAAGGGATTTAGAATCTTAGTTCTTACAAACTTAAAGGGGTTGTCTTGTCATAGACAATAGGGCATATCGCAGGATAAGCACCCATTGTCTACGAGGGTGCGGGTCCCTGACCGCTGGGACCCAGCATCTATACGACTAACGGGAGTTTCAGCAAGGTGGTGGCTGGAGGACTCCGGCCCAGCCACCACTCAAGCCGGCCCCTCATAGAAGTGGAATGGTGAGCCACCACATGTGCAAGGTTCCCGCTCCCCACTACCTCTATGGGGGCAGATAGAAAGCATAGAAAGCTCCCTGCCATTTTTGCCGGCCCCTACGGAGAGCAGAATGGTGGGCGGCTGCACATGCGCAGTGCGCCCTCCTTCACTTGTGCGACTCGTCGTTCGATAAAGGTGCCGGGTCCCAGCGGTGGGAACCTGCACCTATAGGACAATGGAGGCAGGTCTGTCACTACCGTGAGCTGAGGACGTTCTCACAGCCTCTGTTTCTCCACCCCTGTGATGATGTAACTACTTCAGAGCTTTGAGATGTTCTCACAGCTCTGTTTCTCCGCCCTGTGATGAGGTCTTTACTTTCTGTTTCCTCCTCCCAGCTGTCCCTCCTGTGTTTGGATTGCTCTGCCTTTAAATCACCCCCTTTTCCTTTGTACGGGTGCGGGATTATACTTCTTCATTTGAGCAGTATCTCTCGCTGGAGTATCTCTCACTGGCAGTGATATCTTTTCTGGACCTGTGTTCTGCTTGGTAGCTGGCACTGGAGACATTGTCTGGGCTGAGTTTGGATCTGTTTTCACTGCTGCCAGCCCTTCCAAAGTTAAGTGTGCACATTGTGTGTTTCTGTTTGTTTTGTTGACTGGATCCGGTGCGACCCTGTCCCGCCCATACTGAGCAGGGGCAACCGGGTGTGGCCAAGCCCTTCCACTACCGTCAGGGCTTCCCCAGCGGTCATCAGCCTTAGGTACGCTGGGCACTGTCTCGATCCACCATCTGGATCTGGGACATGGGCTTAGCAGCATAGGGAGAGCTTTTAGGGTCTGACAGGGTCACCTTTATGTTCTCTAGTTTGGGTCCAAGTCAGGTAGCTAATTCACTGTGTATGCTCTGTTGCTCACATACAGCCGTGACATTATAATCCCGTAAACTGCTCCTTTACATGGATCCGCTTTCTGACCTGGCTGGACTCGCATGTTGGGTCTTTCTTTGAGGCAGCGGATCTCCGCCAATCTATACTCAGCTCAAGCATTGGGCCGGCTCGCCCATGGAGTCTGTCACGAGCCAAAGGTCTCACACTCTCCGGAAACGCTCCGGGGCAGTGAGAATTTTGTTCGCCCAGAGAGTGCATGCAACTCATTTTTGCTTTCGGCCCTCGTCTCGGAACAGGAGCAGAGGTGAGACTGGTCATCTCCTCGCTCAGGGGTACGCTCAGATTCTTGGGCTTTTTCACTGCCATCGGGGATCTTCCTTCGATCCACAGAAAGATATTTTTGTGGCCCTGGGGCATGATATAGATGACCTGGATCGTGTTGCTCTGGCTGAATCTAACTTACGTTTTATGCCAGAAACTAAACTGTCTGTAGAGTTTATTGTTCTGAATTTCGAGATGGCAAGCTGATCTCAGGTTGGAATGATGCCAGCACTCGGAGCCGTTCTGTCATGGCTCTCAGAGAGATTGAAAGATGCGCTGCTTCCATGAGAGACCAACATCTCTTGTGAGTCTCGCCATGTCACTACGGTACGCCTCTGACATAGGCGTCTAAGAGAAAGAAACGAGACCTCTCGGTCCAGCCATTGTCACTCTAGGGGCAGTGGTGCGGACTCATTCAGTGTGCAGGGGCCTCATCCTGTCTCTGGTCCCTCTGAGGAGGAGCCTATGCAGCTAGGTCGACTCTGCCTCCTGATAAAGGAGGATTTAGTCCTCAGAGAATGGTGTGTTTTTGTTGTGGGGGCATTGGTCATTTGGCAAATGTTTGTCCCTTCTGTGAATTCATGAACTTTACTAAGTGTGATAACAAGAGAAAATCCTCAAAGGAAAATCGATCAAACTCTGCTTCATCTGCTACCTTGGGCAAAGTTGATGTAGAATTGGGGCTTTTCCTCTGACCTGCAGTTCTCGCTTCTCCTTCTGCCAGGGCGGCGCTAGAGAGCAAAAGTCATTTCTTGTGAAATTTTTTGTTGATAGTGGAGCGCGTCAATCTTATTGACAGTCAATTTGTAGCCATGCATGGTTTTCGGTTTGACACATTAGAAAGAGATATACCTGCTTTTGCCATTGACTCTGCTCCACTCTCACGAGATCCCTGAAGGGCATTGTTCACAATATCCGGTTAGCTGTAGGTGACACTCATGTGGAGTGATATATCTTGTTTTGTCCTTAACGGATTGCCTTCTCCTCTAGTGTTAGGTTACCCTGGCTCACTAAACATAACCCCACTATTGATTGGCAAGGAAGGCAAATAAATGAGTGGAGTGAGTTTTGTAGAGAGAATTGTCTCACAGCGAACTTTTGCAGAGGTATCTACTAAGCTGTGCCATCATTTCTCTCTGATTTCTCGGACGTGCTTTCCGAGGCGGTGTGCAGGAGCTACCTCCTCACCGGGAGTTTGACTGTCCCATTAACCTCATTCCGGCGCCAGCTGCCAAAGCACGCCTGTACAATCTCTCACAACCTGGAGAGAATCGCAATCGCGAACCTATATCTCTGAGAGTCTCGATAAGGGCATATTCAGTCCCTCAAAATCACCGGTCGCCGTGGTTTTTTTGTTAAAAGAAAGATGGCTCTCTGAGACCTTGCCTCAGATTTTAGGGAGCTGAAATCGATCACGTGTCACGATCCCTATCTTCCTCTGATCCCGGACCTCTTCAACCAAATTGTTGGGGCCATGGTTTTTTCCAAATTGGATTTGAGAGGCGCATACAACCTGGTCAGGGTCAGAGAGGGGATGAATGGAAACAGCCTTTAACTCCCGAGGCATTTCGAGAATCTCGTTATGCCTTTTGGCTTGATGAATGCTCCGGCCGTCTTTTCAGCATTTTGTTGTCAGTATTTTCTACCATTTAATGGGGAATTTGTATTGGTGTATCTTGATGATATTTTGATTTTCCCATGATGTTCGGACTCATCAGGATCATCTTTTCAGGTTCTGCAGATTCTACGAGAAAATAAATTGCACGCTAAGCTGAGAAATGTGTGTTTATGGTATCGGAGATTCCAATTTCTGGGTTTTCTCCTCTCTGCTTCTGGTTTTCGCATGGATCCGAGAAGGTCCGTGCTGTGCTTGAGTGGGAGCTTCCTGAGAATCAGAAGGCATTGATGCGCTTTCTGGGTTTTGCGAACTATTACAGAAAGTTCATTTTGAATTATTCCTCTGTTGTCAAACCCCTCACTGACATGACCAAAAGGGCTGATTTTTCCTCTTGGTCGGAGGAGGCGCTTGCAGCTTTTTCAAGATTAAAGAGAGCTTTATGTCTGCTCCCATCTTGGTGCATCCCGATGTTTCCTTACCTTTATTGCTGAGGTGGATGCTTCTGAGGTGGGTGTAGGTGCTGGTCTCCAGGGTCCGCCTCCTTCCAAATGGTGACTCTGTGCCTTTTCTCTAAAAACTCTCACGGCAGAGAAAACTATGATGGGGAGATAGAATGTTGGCCATCGGTTGGCTTTCGATGAATGACGCCATTGGTTGGAGGGGCCAGTACCATATCACCAGCTCACCAGACCATAAGAATCTGGCGTGCATTTGAGTCGGCTAGCGTATGAATCCGAGACAGGCCAGATGGTCTCTGTTCTTCTCAGATTCAATTTGTCGTTACATTCGCCCTGGGATCAAAATGCGAAGGCTGATGCCTCTCTCGCTGTTTTCCGGAGGAGGAAACTCCGAGGACCCGGGTCCCATTTTGGCGGAGGGGGTAGTTGTTTCTGCTCTGTATTCTGATTTGAGGCCGAGGTCCAGGCTGCCTAGACTGAGGCACCTGCCCGTTGTCCTTCTGGAAAGTTGTTTGTGCCTCCTGAGTTACGTCACAAACTCTTCAAGGAGCATCACGATACTGTTCTTGCTGGTCACCCGGAGTAGAGCCACGGCAGATCTCATTGCTCGGAGATTTTGGTGGCCGGCTCTTCAGAAGTCGGTGGAGAGTTTTGTGGCTGCTTAGAGACGTGCGCCGCGCTAAGGTCCCCTGCTCACGGCCTTCAGGTCCCCTTCTCCCCTTACCATACCTTCCCCGTCCTTGACACACCTGTCCATGGACTTTATCACGGGATCTTCCTCGCTCCTCAGGGAAGTCGGTGATCCTGGTGGTGGTGGACCGTTTTAGCAAGATGGCACATTTCATACCCTTCCCTGATTGCCCAATGCTAAAACGTTGGCGCAAGCTTGTCGTCCACTATATTGTTAAATTGCATGGCATTCTCTCTGATATTGTTTCCGATAGAGGCACGTCAGTTTGTGTCCAGATTCTGGAAGGCTTTCTGTTCTCGCCTGGGGGTTCGGCTGTCCTTCTCTTCTGCTTTTCACCCGCAGTCGAATGGTCAGACTGAACGCTAGCCAATCAGAATCTGGAGACATATTTGCGCTTGTTTTGTTGCAGAGAACCAGGAGGATTGGTGTCGTTTCTGCCTCTTGCTGAGTTTGCTCTTGAACAACCGTCGCCAGGAATCTTTCTGATAAGTCACCATTCTTTGGTGCATATGGGTTCCATCCGCAGTTTGGGGACATTCTCGGAGGGGCCCTTCTGGTTTGCCTGAGGAGGAGAGATTTTCCTCGTCTTTGTCTACCATTTGGCAAAAGATTCAGACTAATCTAAGAAAGATGATGTGAAATATAAGCGTGTGGCTGATAAGAGACGCGTGCCTGGTCCGGACCTGAATGTGGGTGATCTGGTGTGGTTGTCTACAAGAAATATTAAACTGAAGGTTCCCTCCTGGAAATTGGGTCCCAAGTTTGTGGGCCTTATAAAATCTTGTCAGTCATCAATCCTGTTGCCTTCCGCTCTTGATCTTCCACGGGTTTGGAAGATACATAATGTATTTCACAGATCTCTTAAAACCATATATCCAGCCCACGGTACCCTCCTCTTTGCCTCCTCCTCCGATTTTGGTTGATGGCAATCTGGAGTTTGAGGTTTCCAGAATTCGTGGACTCTCGCATTGTCCGCGGCTCTCTTCAGTACCTGCTCATTGGAAGGGTTATGGTCCTGAGGAGAGGATGTGGGTTCCGGTGTCGGACATTAAAGCCACTCGCCTCATCAGGGCTTTTCATAGGGCTCATCCTGAGAAGGTGGGTCCTGGGTGTCCGGAGTCCACCCGTAGAGGGGGCACTGTCACTACCAGAGCTTTGAGACGTTCTCACAGCTCTGTTTCTCCACCCCTATGATGATGTAACTACTAGAGCTTTGAGATGTTCTCACAGCTCTGTTTCTCCGCCCTGTGATGAGGTCTTTACTTTCTGTTTCCTCCTCCCAGCTGTCCCTCCTGTGTTTGATTGCTCTGCCTTTAAATCACCCCTTTCCTTTGTACTGGTAGCGGATTATACTTCTTCATTTGAGCAGTATCTCTCGCTGGAGTATCTTCACTGGTGTGATATCTTTCTGGACCTGTGTTCTGTTGAAGCAAGTACTTGGACATTGTCTGCTGAGTTTGATCTGTTTTCACTGCTGCTGCAGCTCCTTCAGTTAAGTGTGCAGACATTGTGTGTTTCTGTTTGTTTTGCTGACTGGATCCGAGGCGACCCCGGTTCCGTCCATATACTGAGCAGGGCACCGGTGGCCGTGCCCCTTCCACTACTGTAGGGGTTTCAGTGGTCATCAGCCTTAGGTACGCGGGCATGTCTCGATCCACCATCTGGATCTGGACATGGGCTTAGCAGCATAGGGAGAGCTTTTAGGGTCTGACAGGGGTCACCCTTTATGTTCCCTAGTTTGGGTCCGGTCAGTAGCTAATTCACTGTGTATGCTCTTGTTGCTCACATACAGCCGTGACAATATCCTAGCGGTATGCCCCCATTGTCCATGATGAGACAACCCCTTTAAAGATTAAGAACGTGTAGTTTTAACGAAGGGACTAAAATATGCGCCTACCAAACAAATTAATAAATTTGAAACATATCTGGATATTCATCGATATATAAGGAAGTTCAATATCATGAAATATATTATATCCAATCCGAGACAAGTCATAGTAGAGGGAAAACAGAAAGGTTTTACAGTGCCTTGCACAACAGCAAACCTGCCAAGAGACGGCCGCCCACCAAAACTCACGGACCGGGCAAGGAGGGCATTAATCCAAGCACAGAGACCTAAGGTAACCCTGGAGGAGCTGCAGAGTTCCACAGCAGAGACTGGAGTATCTGTACATAGGACGACAATAAGCCGTATGCTCCATAGAGTTGGGCTTTATGGCAGAGTGGCCAGAAAAAAGCCATTACTTTCAGCTAAAAACAAAAAGGCCTTTCGTGAGTTTGCGAAAAGGCATGAGGGAGACTCCCAGAATGTATGGAGTAAGATGCTCTGGTCTGATGAGACTAAAATTGAACTTTTCAGCCATCAAAGAAAACGATATGATGGCGCAAACCCATCACATCACCCAAAGAACACCATCCATTTTCAGCAGCCAGGACCGGGAAACTGGTCAGAGTAGAGGGAAAGATCGATGGTGCTAAATACAGGGGTATTCTTGAGCAAAACCTGTAGCACTCTGTGCGTGATTTGAGGCTAGGACGGAGGTTCACCTTCCAGCAGGACAATGACTCCAAACACACTGCTAAAGCAACACTTGAGTGGTTTAAGGGGAAACATGTAAATGTGTTGGAATGGCCTAGTCAAAGCCCAGATCTTAATCCAATAGAAAATCTGTAGTCAGACTTAAAGATTGCTGTTCACAAGCGCAAACCATCCAACTTGAAGGAGCTGGAGCAGTTTTGCAAGGAGTAATGGGCAAAAATCCCAGTGGTAAGATGTGACAAGCTTATAGAGACTTATCCAAAGCGACCTGAAGTTGTGATTGCCGCAAAAGGTGGCTCTACAACAGAGGTGCACAACCTTTTTTGGTCTGGGGGCCGCATTGCCACATCGCAAGGAGCCGCAAAAAAAAGTTTGCATCAGCTTGTTTGCATCAGCCTATTACACAGGCTAATACAAAGTGACTGGGGAGGAATGATCACTACCACAGTCATTCCTCCCTCGTTCACTTCTATCGATTATTGGTAGCACATTCCTGATTACACGGTGAGATGTGCTGATGATAATTGTACATCTTTCATCCTGATAAAATATTCAAATCAGCCGACAAATGAGTGATTCCTTGTTTATCGGCTGATCAGCGGCACAATTATACCGCCAGATATCAGGAATGAATGCTCCTATAAATACTTGTTCCCAGTAATTTCCTGGTAAAAAATTATTTTTAACACATTCCTGCAGCATGGGTCTGAAACAGAAGATTCAGAATCACTTTTAGCTCTCCAGTCAATGACTGGCTTCAGTGGTCATGTGGCCACAAGCAGCGTTTCACCACTAAAGCCAGTCATTTGCTGGAGAGGTGCTCCAGGACCGGAAGATTGAAACAGCAAGAGCAGCACAGAGCAGGAAAGTAGGAATCTTCTGTGTCAGGGACTTGTTAATAATTTTAACTAGGAAACTCCTTTAAGTCCTGCCTCCTACTCTCAAATAAGCGCTATACTTCACTGCAGAGGACGGCGCTCACTGGTTATTACCACATCCTGCACCCCCAGATATACTGAAGGTGCTCTGTAATAACCAGTAAGCACTTTCCGTGAAGGCTCACGCACACAGCCATTGTTTCAGTCCACATCTGAGCCGCATTTTTTTATGTGGCTTGGATGCGGACCCATTCACTTCAACGGGGCGGCAAAAGATGCAGACAGCACATGGAGTTATTCCGCTTTTCAAAATGCAGAACACACATGGCTGGTGTCCTGCGGACCAAAAGAATAGGTACGGTTATGTGTATGAGGCCTTACTAGCCGGGAAAGCACTTGTTGGTTAACCCTTTAATGACCAGGCCTGAAAAGGCCTTAATGACCAGTTACTTTTTTTGTAATTTGGCACACATGGTTCAAACACTTGTAACTTTTTTTGGACTACCAAATAACTTTTGCAGCTTTTTATTACATAACACAGGGCTTTTTAATATATATTTTTCGTTTTATTAGGGGAAACTGTACATTTTTTTTAAAGTCATTTTTATTCAAACTATAACTCATTATTTAAATATACAAATTATCATAATTAGTTACCTATATGTGTTGGATCGTTTTATTATACAATATGTATAGCTTCACATGAATGGGGTGATAATTGTAATGGTTTTGGTTGGTGTGGGCATTTTTTTCTTTTATGTATTTTCCTATTTATTCCTTTTTTACATTTTTTTTTCTATATTTCAGCTACAAAAAGACCTTCGGGGGACATTTACTTTTTTTTTGCACATTTTCCTTTTATTTGTATTTTATTTATTTTGTATTTTTTATCATCACTATTATTTATTTTTAAACTATTTTTTTGCCACATAATATGACAGTGAACAATTTTATTTTGCACTTTTTCCTTTTTATAGTTTTCTTTTACTTGTATTTTATTTATTTATGCATTTATTTTACATCTTTTTGCTAAAATTTTCTTCTCTTTTTTTTTAATATTATATTTTTGCAGCACTGTATGTCCCTCAAGAGGTCTTTAAAAGACCTCTGTGGGACACTGACTTGGTTTTTTCTTTCTTTTTTTTTTTCTTTTTTTTCCTTCTATTTGTAATTTTTATTGTTTTTTAATTTTTATTTTTTTACTTTTAATAGAGATATATTTGCCACATAATTTGTCCCCATAAAAGACCTTTGGGGACACATTTTTTTTTTTTGCACTATTTCCACTGTAACTGGAGCATCCATAGAAGCCCCAGTTACAGGAAAAATCAGCCTCCTGCCTAGGCTTTGTACAGGGCAGAGCTGGTGAGGGTCTGAACTGCACAGCACGCCGCTCACCTGTGTGAGGAGAAGGCAGAAGCGCTCATGATAGAGTATGGGAGCAGGAGCTGTAATCCTGCACTTGTGTGGCGCTCCATGCAGAAACACATCTGATCACACGGTGTGTTTCTGCCCAGCAGGACAGGGCAGCAAACCATGGCTCTGAGTGCTGTGCACCCCTGCTCTACAAAGTTTTGACTTTAGGGGGGGTAAATAGTTATGCACATTGACTTTTTCTGTTGTTTTGTCCTATTTGTTGTTTGCTTCACAATAAAAAATAAAAATAAAATATCTTTAAAGTTGTGGGCATGTTCTGTAAATTAAATGATGCAAATCCTCAAACAATCTATGTTAATTCCAGGTTGTGAGGCAACAAAAGTCAAGGAGGGTGAATACTTTTGCAAGGCACTGTACACACACTGATTTGCGAGAAAAGTTGAAGTTCTTTCCAGTACCAGTACCAAAAAAGAATGAATGTATAGACACTTTTAAAAGAGGTCTATTAAAATAACTTGAAAATATTTAGAGTAAACCAAAATTCTTTAATGTTACTTCTGAAGCAAGACAGGGTTTGAAGTAATTAGAGAAAAACGAACGTATTGTGCTAAAGCCTGTGTACAAAGGGGGATTGTTATTTTAGATAAAGAGAAATACGAACAAGTGATGCTAGGATTATTACAAGATGAAAAAACATAAAAGAGACTCAAAAGAGATCCAACAATAGAATATAAGAAAGAAATGGAGATATGAAGGGGAAAGAAAGAGCAATCTTAAAAAAAAAAGAATATGAATATATAGGGATAAAACACCCAGTTATCCCAGTTATATATTATCTCCCCAAAATACAAAAAAACATCACTGACCCCCCTGGGAGACCGATTGTATCTGGAATAAACTCCCTAACTTGCCGCTTGTCTGAATATGTGTTCAGAAAGTAGAACACCGCACACCGTTGTCACCGGTGCCAGCAAGGACTTGTGAGTCGTAGCAAAATAGTAGAAAATTGCGGCACACGCTTCTTGTCTTTGCAGTTTATCACATTTATTGGTATTACTTCACATGAAATTCATGATCCAGTTACATTCCAAAAAGTTTAGAGTAGTCACGTTCATTACATATGGCGATCACAATTTTCTACTATTTTGTCTGAATATGTGGACTTCTACCTACAAAAATATGTGGTAAATACCCCATCATATCTAAAAGAGACAGGGGATGTGATAAGGCTTTTATAGAGCTTCGGCCCTTATACTGATAATATATGTCACATCCCTATACACAGTAATCCCAAAGGGAAAAGACATAAGTGTGATAGAGCACTGCTTAAAGAAAGATCAAAAAATGCAACCTGATCAGAGGGACTTTTTGATTGAATGTTTGGAATTCTGTTTGTGCTGCAACTATTTCTGGTTCAATAGTTGTTTTTATTTACAGGGCACTGGGACGGCGATGGGAGCAAAATTCGCCCCCAGTTTCACAAATTTATATATGGCGGTATGGGAAGAGGAATTCATAGACCCAATACTTCATACAGGCAAAAAGGATGGGGGCTTAGTTTCTGGAAAAGATACATAGATAATTGCCTGCTTATTTGTAAAGGAGACCTTTTAGGATTAGAGTTTTTTTTTTAAAACATCTGAATCAAAATGAATGGAATTTGCACTTTACTGGAACTATTAGCCACGAATCTGTAAACTTTTTAGATCTAATTATCTTTTCAGAGGGAGAAAAATTAAAGACCAAAACATACTTCAAACCCACAGATGTAAACGCATATATAGGAACCACAAGTTGTCATTATGAACCATGGTTAAAGAACATTCCTAAGGGTCAGTTTAAAAGGGTTCACCGCAATTGTACTGCTTTACAAAATTGCAGAAGTAAAGTGTATTGATAGAGCAGATATTTTTGGAGCCCTCAGCCAAGTTCATCCCCACCACCAGGGGCTCTGTGAAGAACAGGGCTCACTGGCTCATCGCCTCTAGTCTTCAATGGTAGGGCTACCACTATTGCTTACCTGCTTATCCTTTACTGTCATTTTTTTTATTACATGTGTAATAAAGTATTCTGTTGGTTTGAGTCTGTGATCTGCCTGTATCCTGTTTTCATAACGTTCCAGTGGTCTACCTAGTCCTCTGGAACGTGACAGAATTTATCCTAAATCCTAAGGATGTTAGTATATGGTGATGTATACCAGATTTTTAATAAAAAGTGATTTTATTATGCAAATATGAAAAAAACTATATAAATTTGATATCTCTATATTGGAGAAAAAGAGAAAAGCATAGTCGTCAAACCCTCCGACAAAGGGGGTAACTTGGTGTTTATGGATGTGGCCCAATGCAAACAGATGTCTCTGAGTCTGCTTCGAGACAAGGATACATACAGTATGAGAGACTTCGGGAGGACCCTACTCCAGTTTACCGAAAGGAACTGTTGAGCAAAAATAGAGGGCCTCATATCAGAGGAGGAATTTGAATTTATGCAGTGCAGTTACCCGACTATTGCGACCTCCTATACCTTGCCGAGAAGGTCCACAAGGGGACATCTACTTTAAGGGCATCCCATTGTGTCAGGCATTAATAGCCTGAGTCAAAATGCTGGTATTTACATTGATTCTGTCCTAGCTCCCTTGTGAGAGCACTGCCTTCCTACCTAAGGGACACGGGAGACCTGTTGGGATGCCTGGAGGGGTATTTCTGGAAGAATAGACACTGTTAGGGTAAATTGATGTTGAGGCCCTCTATTCCTCCATCCAACACCATCTGGAGATGAAGGCAGTGGAGGAATTTCTCAGTGCCAGAGGTCGCCAGTTCGAAGCACATAACCAATTTGTGTTGAGTTTACTGGAATTCGTGCTGACAAGAAACTATTTCCTGTTTGATGGGGTCTTCTACCACCAGCTCAGGGGCACGGCTATGGGGAGTCTGTGAGCCCCATCGTATGCTAACCTGTTCTTGGGCTGGTGGGAGAAGACCCTCGTCTTCAAGGGTCCACCTATCCCTCTTACCACGAACGTCATCATGTGGGCACGATATATAGATGATGTGTTTGTGATATGGAGGGGCTCGAGTGATGGTTTTGAACAGCTGATACATGATTAATCAAAATCACATAGGTCTGCGGTTCACATCGGAAGTGGAAATCTACAGCAACGAATTCCCTATTAAGATGGGACAGCCATCGCCCGGAGCCCCATAAGCGGGGATCAGTATTTGAGGATTAGGAGAAATTGTTCGTCTGTCACGAGGGTGTCAGGAGCCACGTCTGATTCCGTTATACCCGGGGTCAGGAAGTCGCAGCGGGTGGCTGCGCGCTCTATATCTAAAGATCATGCTGTTACTTAATGGTAGCTTTCTGTGTTTGCCTTGCAATTTTTTCTTTTTCTAACTTTCTGCCTATTTAGAATCCAGTATGGATTGTTAAAAAGAAAGATGGGGGCCTGCGTCCTTGCCTAGATTTCCTTGAACTAAACCGGATAACTATCCGAGACCCATACCCTCTTCCTCTCATTCCTGACCTGTTTAATCAGATTGCGGGTGCTAGGTGGTTCTCCAAACTTGATCTTAGGGGGCCTACAATCTGATTCGTATCAAGGAAGGGGATGAGTGGAAAAGCAGCTACTAACACCCCTGAGGTGCAATATGAAAATTTAGTCATGTCTTTCGGTCTGACCAATGCTCCTGCTGTCTTCCAACATTTAGATTAGCGATATTTTTAGTCATCTTATCGGCAGGTTTGTGGTGATATACCTAGATGATATTTAATTTTTCGTCTGATCTAAAAACACACGAGGTACATGTCAGACAGGTACTGCAGGTCCTACAGGCAGAATAAATTATATGCGAAGAATTGAAAAGTGTGTCTTCGCCGTTCAGGAGATGCAGTTCCTGGGATATCTATTGTCTGCTTCAGGTTTCCAGTATGGATCCTGGGAAGGTCAAGGCAATTCTAGATTGGGATCTTCCTGAGAACCTTAAAGCACTGCAACGGTTCTTGGGTTTCGCTAATTTCTATAGAAAGTTTATTAAAAACTATTCTGTGATTGTCAAACCCCTTACTGACATGACTAGGAAGGGGACAGATTTTTCTAAATGGTCTGACGCAGCTAAAATGGCATTTTCCTCTCTAAGGCCTCATGCACACGACAGTATTTTTGTAGTCCATAAAGCGGGGTTCCGTTGTTCGGTGATCCGTTTTGCTTCCCGTTGTGATAGCGGACATGACCCAAAGATATTACCAAAAGACAGGCTGACAATTTTCCAAATGCCTGCCAAGGGATCCGCAAAAAAAATGTGGGCGCTTGAGCGCGGATGACACACGGATGGCCATCCGCATTTTTCACGGTCCCATTGACTTGAATGGGTCTGCGAACCGTTTTTCGCGGACAGGAATAGGACAGGTTATATTTTTTGACGGACTGGAATCACCGACCACGGACGCAGAGAACAAGCGGTGCATTTGCAGAGTTTTCCACGGACCCATTGAAAGCAGATGGGTCCGCAGAAAATCACGAAAAACAGAGCAACGGACACGGAATCAAACAACGGTCGTGTCACCTGGCAAATGGCGTCCTTGCGCTTTCTTTTCTAAAAACTATCTGCAGCGGAAAGGAACTATGATATTGGCAATAGGGAACTATTAGCTATTAAACTAGCGTTTGAGGAATGGAGTCACTTTTTAGAGGGCAATCCACCCCGTCCACGGTGATTACAGACCACAAAAACCTTCTGTACCTCGAATCAGCTAAGCGTTTCACCCCTAGACAAGCTAGGTGGTCTCGATTTTTTACCAGGTTTAACTTTATCATCACCTATCGTCCTGGGGCAAAAATACCAAGGCAGATGCATTATCCCGTAGTTTCCCTGGAGGGGGTAATGTAGGTGATCCGGTACCCATTCTACAAAGAGGAGAGGTTTTCTCTGCTGTACACTCTGTTCTGGAGGGGAAGGTGTTAGAGGCCCAGGGGACGCCCGGTCTCTTGCCCTCAGAGAAATTGTTTGTACCGTTAAACCTGTGTCTCGAATTATTAAAGGAACATCATAATTCGGCACTTGCTGGGCACCCGGGTAGTAAAGCAACCTTGGAGCTACTGTCTCGTCATTTTTAGTGGCCGAGGTTGCGTCAGGATGTAATGGATTTTGTCTCTACTTGTACTACTTGTGCACGCGCTAAAGTCTCTCATACACGTCCAGCAGGGTATTTATTGCCACTTGTCATTCCCAATAGGCCATGGACACATCTGTCAATGGATTTCATCACTGACTTACCTTTGTCTGCGGGTAAAACAGTTATCTTGGTAGTAGTGGACAGGTTTAGCAAAATGGTACACTTTATTGCATTACCTGCACTACCTAATGCTAAGACTCTAGCTCAGGTATTCATCAGTGAAATCATGAAGCTTCACGGGGTCCCTTCCGATGTTGTTTCGGATCGGGGAACCCAGTTTATTTCTAAGTTTTGGAAAGCTTTTTGTTCCCGTTTGGCGGTACACTTGTCCTTTTCCTCAGCTTTCCATCCTCAATCGAATGGACAGACTGAGCGTACCAACCAAAACCTTGAGACATACCTAAGGTGTTTTGTGTCTGAAAACCAAGAGGAATGGTCATCATACTTACCGTTAGCTGAGTTTGCTATAAATAATCGCCGTCAGGAATCCACTGGCAAGTCACCATTTCTTGGTGCATATGGTTTTCATCCCCAATTCTGTACTTTCGAAGAAGGGGTCATCAGGGGTAGTGATGTCGCGAACATAAAATTTTCAGTTCGCGAACAGCGAGCGCGAACTTCCGCAAATGTTCGTGAGCGGGCGGACCGGGCGAACCGCAATGAGACTTCAATAGACAGGCGAATTTTAAAAACCAAAGGGACTCTTTCTGGCCACAATAGTGATGGAAAAGTTGTTTCAAGGGACTAACACCTGGACTGTGGCATGTCGGAGGGGATCCATGGCAAAACTCCCATGGAAAATTACGTAGTGGACGCAGAGTCGGTTTTAATCCATAAAGGGCATAAATCACGTAACATTCCTAAATTGTTTGAAATAACATGCTTTAAAACATCCAGTGTGTGTATACGATCAGGTATGATGTTGTATCGATCAGGTAGTGTAAGGGTTACGCCCGCTTCACAGACATTGACAGACCAAACTCCCCTTTTAATGCACCGCAAACAACCGCAAACAGTCCATTTGCACAACCGCAAACTCCCCATTTGCACAAGGTTGGATACCAAGCTAGCCATGTCCACCCAGCCACGTACAACACCAAGGGTCCCCGAAAGGTCAATTGAATTGATTTTTCAAACGGGGAGATGGTTAAAAAACGCTGGCTCTCTCCCTTTGTTTTAATCCACGGTCACTGCGTCTGCGCCGTGCAATTTACTGTCACACCCGATATAAGTGGTATTTTCTGTAGTACTATTCTCATCAGTTTAATCCCTCTAACGTGCCTAATCTGGGGGCCATTTATTGAATTGATTTTTCGAACAGGGAGATGGTTAAAAACGCTGACTCCCTCCCCTTTGTTTTAATCCACGGTCACTGCGTCTGCGCCGTGCAATTTACTGTCACACCCGATATGAGTGGTATTTTCTGTAGTACTATTCTCATCAGTTTAATCCCTGTTACGTCCCCAATCTAGGGGCCATTTATTGAATTGATTTTTCGAACGGTTAAAAACGAATGAATGGTTAAAAAACGCTGGCTCCCTCCACTAGTACTATTCTCATCAGTTTAATCCCTGTTACATCCCATATCAGGGATTGCCTTTTGTGAAAAAAATGTAGGCCGGGTACCTTCGACTGCCTTTACAGTGACAGACCAAACTCTCATACACTAAACTGAGTTGATTTTAGAAACCGGAGATGGAAAAAGCAGCTTGAGTCGGTCCTCTTACTCCCAAATTGGGGCACTGCGGCGTGCACAGAGCAATGTGCTGTGACACCCTATATGAGTGGTGTCTTAACTAGTACTATTCCTATCAGTTTAATCCCTGTTACGTACCCTATCCGGACTAAAGTGGAAAAATTAAATGCCTTATTTATCGGCAAGCTACTGTGCCACCCGGTATTAGTGGTGGTGGGCACTGGCAGTGGGCACACTACAGTCTGTGGAAGTCGGCCTGACACACACTGGCAGCAGTCAACCAACAGAAATTAGACTAAAGTGTAAAAATTAAATGCCTGTGCCACACGGTATGAGTGGTGGTGGGCACTGGCAGTGGGCACACTACAGTCTGTGGAAGTCGGCCTGACACACACTGGCAGCAAGCAAGCAACTGAAATTAGACTAAAGTGTAAAATTAAATGCCTGTGCCACCCGGTATGAGTGGTGGTGGGCACTGGCAGTGGGCACACTACAGTCAGTGGAAGTTAGCCTGACACACACTGGCAGGCAACTAACCTTAGATTAACCCCTTAAGGACCGGGCTCATTTTCACCTTAGGACCAGGCCATTTTTGCAAATCTGACCAGTGTCACTTTATGTGGTGATAACTTTAAAACGCTTTTTCTTATCCAGGCCATTCTGAGATTGTTTTTTCGTCACATATTGTACTTCATGACACTGGTAAAATTAAGTCGAAAAATTTCATTTTTATTTATAAAAAAATATCAAATGTACCAAAAATTTGGAAAAATTAAATTTTCCAAGTTTCAATTTCTCTACTTCTATAATACATAGTAATACCGCCCAAAAAAGTTATTGATTTACATTCCCCATATGTCTACTTCATGTTTGGATCATTTTGGGAATGCCATTTTATTTTTTGGGGACGTTACAAGGCTTAGAAGTTTAGAAGCAAATCTTGAAATTTTTCAGAAATTTTCAAAAACCCACTTTTTAGGGACCAGTTCAGGTCTGAAGTCACTTTGTGAAGCTTACATAATAAAAACCATCCAAAAATGACCCCATTCTAGAAACTACACCCCTCAAGGTATTCAAAACTGATTTTACAAACATCATTAACCCTTTAGGTTTTCCACAAGAGTTAATGGCAAATGGAGATAAAATTTCAGAATTTAAATTTTTGGGAAAATTTTCCGTTTGAATCCATTTTTTCCAGTAACAAAGCAAGGGTTAACAGCCAAACAAAACTCAATTTTTATTGCCCCGATTCTGTAGTTTTCAGAAACACCCCATATGTGGGCGTAAACTGCTGTATGGCCAAACGGCAGGGCACAGAAGTAAGGGAACGCCATATGGTTTTGGAAGGCGGATTTTGCTGGTCTGGATTTTTGACACCATGTCCCATTTGAAGCCCCCCGATGCACCCCTAGAGTAGAATCTCCAAAAAAGTGACTCAATCTAAGAAACTACACCCCTCAAGGTATTCAAAACTGATTTTACAAACTTTGTTAACCCTTTAGGTGTTCCACAAGAGTTATTGGCAAATGGAGATGAAATTTCGGAATTTCTATTTTTTGTTACCTTGCCTCAAAAAAAGTGTAATATAGAGCAACCAAAAATCATATTTACCCTAAAATAATACAAACAAAACTGCCACCTTATCCCGTACTTTCCAAAATGGGGTTGCTTTTTTGGAGTTTCCACTGTAGGGGTGCATCAGGGGGGCTTCAAATGGAACATGGTGTCAAATAACCAGTCCAGCAAAATCTGCCTTCCAAAAACCACATGGCGCTCCTTTCCCTCTACGCCCTGCCGTTTGGCCATACAGGAGTTTACGACCACATATGGGGTGTTTCTGCAAACTACAGAATCAGGGCAATAAATATTGAGTTTTGTTTGGCTGTTAACCCTTGCTTTGTTACTGGAAAAATGGATTAAAATGGATAATTTGCAAAAAAATAGCTGTTTTGGGACAGTTTTGTATTTTTTGTTATTTACATCGTTGAACTGACAGGTTAGATTGTGTGCTATTTCTATAGAGCAGGTTGTTACGGACGCGACAATACCAAATATGTCTACTTTTTGGGGGTTTTTGTTTCAGTTTTACATAATAAAGCATTTTTGAAAAAAATTATTTTTTAGTGTCTCCACATTCTGAAAGCCATAGTTTTTTTTTTTGGCAATTGTCCTATGTAGGGGCTCATTTTTTGCGGGATGAGATGGCGGTTTGAATGGTACTATCTTGGGGTGCATATGACTTTTTGATCACTTGCTATTACACTTTTGTGATGTAAGGTGACAAAAATGACTTTTTACAACGTTTTTATTTTTATGTTTACGGCGTTCACCTGAGGGGTTAGGTCATGTTATATTTTTATAGAGCAGGTCGTTATGAACGCGACGATACCCAATATGTATACTTTTTTATTTATTTTGGTTTTACACAATAATATCCTTTTTGAAACAAAAAAAAACATGTTTTAGTGCCTCCATAGTCTGAGAGCCATATTTTTTTCAGTTTTTAGGCGATTGTCTCAGGTTGGGTATAATTTTTGCGGGATGAGGTGGCGGTTAGATTGGCACTATTTGGGGGTCATATGACGTTTTGATCGCTTGCTATTACACTTTTTGTGATGTAAGGTGACAAAAAATGGCTTTTTGACAAAGTTTTTTTTATATTTTTTTTTACAGTGTTTACTTGAGGGGTTAGGTCATGTGATATTTTTTATAGAGCAGATTCTTACGGACGTGAAGATACCCAATATGTCTACTTTTTTTTAATTTTTTTACATTTAACACTGAAAAGCATTTTTGAAACAAAAACAATCATGTTTTAGTCTGAGAGGCATAGTTTTTTTTATTTTTTGGGCAATTGTTTTATGAAGGGGCTCACTTTTTGCGGGATGAGATGGCGGTTAGATTGGTACAATTTTGGGAGGCATACGCCTTTTTGATCGCTTTGTATTACACTTTTAGTGATGTAAGGTGCCAAAAAATGGCTTATTTACACCATTTTTTTTTTTTTTTATGGCGTTCACGTGAGTGGTTCAGTCATGTGATATTTTTATAGAGCTGTTTTTTACGGACGCGGTGATACCTAATATGTGTAGTGTATTTTATTTTTTTTTACTTTTTATTCAGTGATTTGTGTTTTTTATTTTTCACTTTTTACATTTTTTGGACCCAGACCCACTTGGTTCTTGTAGATCCAGTGGATATGATGTCAGTATAATACAGTACAGTACACTATATAGTGTACTGCACTGTATTTTTACTTTCACAGTCTGGTCAGACTTCTGCCTTTAGCAGAAGTCTGACCAGAGACACTATACCATGGCAAGCAGGGCGCTTCTGAAAGCGTCCTGCTGCCATGTAACCATCACCCACTGCCATTAGAGAGTAGTGGGTGATGGATGAGGGAGGAGGAGCTCCCTCCCTCTGCGATCTCATCCTGGGGGGGCTGCATAGGCACAGCAGCCCCCGATGGGAGAAGGAGAGGAGCTCCCTCCTGTTAACACCTTCAAGGAAGGGGTTAAGCGGCTGGCATCTGCAGCACAGATGCCAGCCATTTTCTATCAGAGTGCCAACAATGTGCTGGCACTCTGATAGAACCACTAGACACCAGGGAATTATTACAAGGGAGGCGGGCGGGGATCGCTATTGCGATCCCGTCTCCCGCACCGCCTCCCGCCTCCGCAACCACCCCCTGCACCCCGCCGCCATAACAAGATTGGGGGCTGCAGGGGGTTAAAATGAATATCTTTGGGGCAATTAACTCTCTGATCCCCGCAGAGATCGCTAAAACCGCTGCAAACCGCAGGTCTGAATTGACCTGCGGTTTGCAGCGATCGCCAGATACGGGGGGTCACATGACCCCCTCGGCATTAGAACATGGTTCCTGCTGATCTACATCAGCAGGAACCATGTTGCTACCGCGCCCACATCGGGTGCAGTAGCAGTTTAAACACAGGCGTACATGTACGCCCTTGGTCCCTAAGTACCAGGGCGCATGGGCGTACATGTACGCCCTTCGTCCTAAGGCGTTAAAGAGTAAAAATTAAATGCCTTTGTTTGATGCAAAGTCCTGTGCCACACGGTGTGAGTGGTGGGCACTGGCAGTGGGCACACTACAGTCTGTGGGCCTGCAGCTCCTCACACACAGGCAGGCCAGGCAACTGCAATATATATATGGAGAAAGAAAAAAAAAGCTGACTAATGTAGGAGACCTAAAAGGGCTTTTTGGGGTGCTGTCAGGGCGCTGTCCTTACAGCAGAGATCAGATGAGTATTTCAGGACTGGAGTGGACACTGAATACACTAGCCTAGCTATCAATTTCCCTATTAAATCAGCAGCAACTACACTCTCCCTCCTCTCACTAAGACTGCAAATTCGAATTAATCTAAAATGGATGCTGTTCAGGAGATGGGAGGGTCTGGGAGGAGGGTATGCTGCTGATTGGCTGGAATGTGTCTGCTGACTGTGAGGTACAGGGTCAAAGTTTGCTCAATGATGATGTATAGGGGCGGACCGAACATCGCATATGTTCGCCTGCTGAGGTGAGCGCAGACAAGCTATGTTCGCCGGGAACTGTTCGCCGGCGAATAGTTCGGGCCATCTCTAATCAGGGGTTCCCGAGGAGGAACAGTTATCGTCATCACTTTTATCTGTATGGCAGAAGGTGCAAGCTAACTTGAAAAATATGGGGGTAAATATAAATGCATGGCTGATAAGAAGCGTTCACCAGGTCCGGACCTAGGAGTGAATGACTATGTGTGGTTGTCTACTAGGAATATTAAGTTAAAGGTTCCCTCTTGGAAACTTGGTCCTAGGTTCATTGGTCCTTACAAAATAGTAGCCATCATTAACCCCGTGGCTTTTCGCCTGGAGCTACCTCAGACTTTTAAAATCCATAACGTCTTCCATAAGTCGTTACTCAAAGGTATGTTGCACCTCTAGAACAGTCACCGCTACCACCCCCTCCTGTTATTGTTGATGGTAATCTGGAGTTTCAAATATCCAAAATTGTTGATTCTCGTCGCGTCCGCCGCTCTCTTCAATATTTGGTGCATTGGAGGGTTATGGTCCTGAGGAAAGAATGTGGGTACCAGCGTCAGAGGTAAACGCCAACAGGTTAGTTCAGGCTTTCCATGCCTCTCATCCTGAGAGACCTGGTCCTGAGTGTCTGGAGGCCTCTCATAGAAAGGGCGGTACTGTCACGAGGGTGTCAGGAGCCGCGTCTGACTCAGTTATACCCGGGGTCAGGAAGTCGCAGCGGGTGGCTGCGCGCTCTATGTCTAAAGATCATGCTGTTACTTAATGGTAGCTTTCTGTGCTTGCCTTGCAATCCTTTTTGTCTCACTCAGGGATCCGTAGCTTCTTCTCCTCAGCTGTTTCTTGTCCGCCACCCCCAACCACCTTATATTCCCCCTTCCCACTTCTCTGGTTGCCAGATATAGAGCTTCCTGCCTGGACTTTTATACTGACCCACTGGAGCTGTGTAGCTGTTGTTCCTGGTTGTCGTACTCAGAGCGTTACCCTCCGGATCCCTGTTGGGCTTTTGTTGTCCGCTGTTGTCGCCCACCTGGGCTTATATGTTTTGTCTGTATTGTCTGTCCTCTCCCTGGTGTTTTCCTTTAGTGTTAGTGGTAAGGACTAGTGCTCCCACCGCCCTATTCACTACTTAGGGCTCAGCTTAAGGAAAGCCATGGTTTAGAGCACGTGATCGGCATACGGGTAAAGAACCCGTCTAGGGACGTCAGGTGTCAGCTTCTAGGTGAGTTAGGGATCACCACCTTTCCCTCTCCCTTGGACAGGGCTTTCCCTTTGCCCTCCCTTTGCGTCACACGCTCTGTGATCGGTACGCCGGTCGTGATATCGTCCTTTGCTGATTTTAAACAACAGGCGGGAGAGTTTAAGCAGAGGTTCTTAGAAAGGGGCTACCCGGAGGCCGTGTTGAAACAAGCTTATCAAAGAGCGGTAAAAAGCAATAGAATGGAACTTCTTTATTCCCAAAAAAACAGGAGAACAGGAACCCAATATGTCTCATTGGGACCTTTGATGGAGCTGCAAATAAGGTTAAGGAGGTGATGGCGAGACATTGGAGATACTCCAATTAGATCCTGATATTAAAAATGAGATAACTAGCACCCCGCAGATCATCTATTGTAGAGGGCGCAGCCTACGTGATCGGCTGGTCCAGAGTCATTTTCTTGATCCTTCAAGAAAGGAGGGGTCAAGTTGGTTGAAGCCAGTCTGGGGGTGCTATAGATGCAGCAGGTGCGTCGCTTGCGAGTTTATTGCTCAGGGTTGCACTTTCACGAGTGTGATTACCCAAAAGCAATACAAGATCAAACAGTTCATCAATTGTCACTCAAAAGGAGTGATATACAGAGCCGCTTGTGTCTGTGGTCTCGAATATGTGGGTAAGACTACTCGTGAATTGAGGAGACGGATAGGCGAACATTTGGGGAAATGCGGCACAGCAGAGATACTCCCCTGGCAAAACATATTGCTAATCAACATGGGGGAGTTTTCTCAGGAATTAAGTTTATGGCTATTGAATTGGTGTCACCCCCTAAAAGGGGTGGAGACTGGGACAGAAAGGTGTTGCAATGTGAGACCTTGTAGAATTATGAATTAAAAACGATGCAGCCAAGTGGTCTCAATGAGCAGCTATTATATGGCTGCTTCATTTAATCATTGCTAACACGCTGGTTTCTGATCCAAATATAAGGGGGGCACAGTAGTTATCTAATTTATGTGTCCCTTTTATTTATTTATTATTTTTTCATTCATTAATTAAATTTTTCCTCCTGTTTATTTCATTCACTAGGTCCGATTCCTCCAGTTCCATTTCTCTCTTTTGTGTCTTTTTGTTTTTGAGTTTTTCCTTTGGCTCATATTTTCTATTAGAGTTTTACAGTCATACTTCTACACTACTGTCCCTTTAAATTGGGACCATGGCCACTACTTTTTGCTGCCACTGTGGTTTTCTTATTTATCCAGGTGATTGGTATGAAATTAACAGCGTCTAAATGCCCTGGTGGCGCAAAGAAATAAAAAAGAGGAGTGAAATACGCATATAATCACTTATAAGCATTTGATCTATACTATTGAGGTAGGTTGTGGGACGGGTTCATCCCTAAATCACCGCCCCCTGCACGCCTCTATTTAGCCTCCACCAGGATGGGTATGGGGGAATGGCAACTTAGCCTATTAATGCCGCTCCTCCTAGCGGTCACGTGATGCGCACGTCACCGGGTTTGGACATGTGACAGGGCGATGCGGCAGTCACGTGACTTGGGAAGGAGACGGGGCCGTGTTCCCGGCTTGTTTAAAAAGCGCCTAGGGGAGCATGGCAGACTACTGCTACTGACGTGACTACAGCCGTGACAGCCGCGATCCATGTGAACCTGGGCATGGAGGGCGGGTTGAAACTACGCCAGACCATGTGAACCGAGATATGGATGGTTAAGCTAAGTATAGCTGTGCACTTGTGCCCATTATTTAAATACCTTATCTGGATTGGACGCAATTTAGCTTGTTTACTTGCCTTGTATACGTCTGCATATTTTGCTTTGGGCTCATCTGGAGCTTATTTGGGTGGAGTTGAATTGTGTGACAACCCCTCCCTCTGTAGAGTCATAATGAAATTGGTCCCCCGAGGAGTTGGATTACATCCAACAAAACGCGTTGGTACAGGGATATTTTACCTTTTATATGGTAGCAGGGCCCTCTAGCTAATGTGATGAAGCTGGGCAGTCGCCATTGCTGCGCAGGGACACGGAAAGGCCTGTTAGAATATATACGTCAATTGGGGTGTTTTTGGAGGAGAACGTTGATCCCTACTTCAGAGTACACCGCTGATAGGGACTAGTGATGAGCGGCAGGTGCCATATTCGATTCTCGACGAAGTTCGCGAATATTCGGAAGAATATTCGTTTCATATTCATCAAAATCGAATATTCATCATTATTCTAGTTATCGCGATTAATATGCGATTTAAATAATCGCGTATTGAAATTTTAACTTAGGCTACTTTCCTATTGGTTTCATATCTAGAATTATAGCGAAGATGACAAATGTATTCGTAATATTCCTCAAAGCGAAGATAACAAAGTATTCTCCATCTTCGTTTTAGCAACTATTCGTCAACTTCGCTAATTCTAGCAATCAAATAGGAAGGTTGACTATAGAGACAGCTGTGTTTAATTTGCTATGCGATTATATTACTTTGCTTTTTCTAATAGAATAATTATATTACTTGATAATTATTCTATTTATTAAAAATATATATATATATATATATATATATATATATACATATATAAAATCGCATAGCGAATTAAACACAGCTGTCTCTATAGTCAACCCTCCTATTTGATTTCTAGGATTAGCGAAGTTGACGAATAGGTAGCTAAAGCGAAGATGGAGAATACTTCGTTATCTTCGTTTTGAGGAATATGACGAATACATTTCGTCATATTCGCTAATTCTACCAAGCCAAGAACGTCTCCATACTAAAATGTACTGTCGGATTTGAGAATTACGTTGAAATCGCAATGCGATTAATATAACTTCAATTAATCGCATTGCGATTTCTACTTAGACCTGGTTTACTATGGTTGGCTTGGTAGAATTAGCGAATATGACGAATGTAGTATTCTCCATCTTCGTTTTAGCAACCATAGTAAACCATGTCTGTTGAAATCGCAATGCGATTAATTCAAGTTATATTAATCACATTGCAATTACAACTTAGCACTGCTATCTTACATATTAGGCTAGAATTAACGAATATGGAATATAGCAGCAGTGCTAAGTAGAAATCGCAATGCGATTACTTCAAGTTATATTAATCGCATCGCGATTTCAACTTAGAGCTGGGTTTATAATGGGTCAGCTTGCTGGAATTAACAAAGTTAACGAATATGGAAAATATTATAGCAGTGCTAATTGAAATCGCAATGGGATTAATGTAACTTGAGTAATCGCATTACGATTTCTACTTAGCACTGCTGCTATATTCCATATTCAGTTAATTCTAGCCTAATATGTAAGATAGCAGTGCACTGCTAGTTGTAATCGCAATGCGATTAATATAACTTAAATTAATCGCATTGCGATTTCAACGTAGATTCTCAAATCCGACAGTACATTTTAGTATATGGAGACGTTCCCATGGTGACGGGGACACTCCATGAGCACGGAAGTCGGCAGAAGCGGCAACGGGCACTGACTGGAGCAGCCAGGAAGCCAGGAATCCTCAGGACCGGTAAGAACTATTTTTGGGAAGTGGGAAAGAAAAAAAATAACAAAAGAAAAACAAACGAATATTCGAAATAGCGAATTTATAGCGCTATATTCGAAATATTCGCGAATTAGCGAAGTGCCGATATTTGCGATAAAAATTCGCTATTCGAATATTCGCGAACACTAATGGGACAGGGACAGGCAGTTGTCAGAGACCCAGTATTAGTCCCCCCCACACCCTTAGACAGTTGTTACCATTGGCGCAGTGACACTGAGATTTTTATATCTATTTAGGGTTTTTAAAGTACTGTCATTAAAAGTTATATTTTAGGTATACTTCAATTTTTGTTTTTTTCTTGGTCTCTATAATCGTATCAAACAATATAGCCATCATATTTTATATACCACATGGTGAACCCCATAAAAATACAAATAAACACTGACAGAATTAAAATTTTTGCCCACCTTTACCTCCCAAGAGATTAGATAAAAAGCGATCAGAAAGCCAAATGTACCCCAAAATGGTGTCAATAAAAATACAGGTTGTTATGAAAAAATGAGCTCTCACACAGCTCAGTCAACAAAAAATAAAAAGTTATGGCTCTTTCAGCGAATTCCATGTTAGAAAATCCAGGTGCCGCTCCTTCCCTTCTGAGCCCTGGCATATCCCCAAATAGCAGTTTACAAGCACAAATGCGGTGTTACTGTATTCAGAAGAAAATGGGTAGCAAATTGTAGGGTGATAATTTGGGCAATTTTTCATTTTTACAGCCATATGTTATAAATTCTATGAAACTCCTATGGGGTCAAAGTGCTCACTACACCCCTTAAAAATTCCTTGGGTGTTGTAGTTTGTCACTTTTTTGGGGGGGTTTCCACTGTAGGAGCGCCTTAGGGTCTCTTCAAGTGCTGTATGGCTCTACAAGACCATTCCAGCAAAATCTGCCCCCCAAAACCCAGAAAACACTGCCCCCCAAATCCCAGAAGGCAGTCCTTGTCTTTGCTGTTAACCTTTGCTATGTTACAGGAAAAAATTGATTAACTGGATTAGATGGATTAAAAATCTGCAAAAAAGAGACATTTTTAAATTTCATCTCCATTTTGCTTTAATTCCCATGGGAAAAATAAAGGGTTAACAACATTTCTAAAGTTTATAAACAGGGGTCATTTATGTGTGGTAACCATTATGTAAGCTCCTCAAAGTGACTTTAAAACTGAATGGGTCGTTTAAAAAGTTGATTTTGGAAATTTTCTAGAAAATTTTTAAAATTGATTCTAAAATTCTAAGTCTTCTAATGTTCTAAAAAATAAAATGACATTACCAAAGTGATGCCAATATAAAATATACAGATAGTGAATGTTAATTCACTATTTTATGAGGAATAACTATCTGTCTTAAAGGGGTTTTCTCACTTCAGAAAATAGTATTTATTATGTAGAGGAAGTTAATACAAGCCACTTACTAATGTATTGTTATTATCCATATTGCCTCCTTTGCTTGTTTACGACCACTCTGGAATCATCAGTGGTGGCCCTGCTTGTACACTATAGGAAAAATCATGAGTCTATGTGCAGTCCCACTGTCTTGGCTACCAGAGAGGCCAGGCGCTTTTTCCTATAGTGTACAAGCACAACGACCATTGATGATGGATTGCACGGTGGTTGTAACCATGGAAACGAGCAGTCTATCATGTGATGGAAAATTAATCCAGCCAGAAAAGCAATAGATAATAACAATACATTAGTAAACGGCTTATATTAAATCTGTGTACATGATAAATGCTATTTGCTGAAGTGAGACAACCCCTTTAAAAGGAGACAGATTTATATATATATATTTTTTTATAAATAAAGGTTAAAAATATGAATGCAAATTTAAAACAAACATGACGTACAGCATGTCACGAGAAAACAATCTCAGAACGGCTTGGATAAGTAAAAGTGTTCCAAAGTTATTACCACATAAAGTGACAAGCCAGATGCACAAAATTAGGATTGGTCAGGAAGGGGGGTAAATGGCCTGGTCTGGAAGTGGTTGAAACCACTTACTCCATTATTGTATAATTACAATGGTAATACACAGATATCATTACAGTTTTCCTCTCTCTCTCACACATACCTCACATCGTCCCTAAAATGTAAGAAAGCAGCTTTTACCTGTGAAATAGAGTAAAAGAAATTGCTGATTAAGCGTCACTCTGTTGCTTGTTATGCATAATCTGTATTAAACTAAATACAAACAATTAACAATGCAACATTTCAAACTTTGGATTAATCACTTATTTATCTTATCACTACATTTTAAAATACCCCTTCTCTCATATCAGCATACTTTTATGTAGTTAAGCTCCGCTCCCGCACCCCTTTTTTATCTTTCTTAACAAAGAGATGTAACCATTCTACCTACCGTACAGACTCTAACAAAAAAAAATCTAAAATCTTTTCTGGATATTATACACAGATGCTTTTTCTAACACCTGTTTGTTTAATTATCAGCTGTTGGATGAACTCCGATATCTACAATCCGCAGACTTACAGTACCCAAAATTCCTACAGACTATCCAGCTGCTTCAATGATCTCTACAAATATATATTTGCTCGTCTATAACTCCACTCACAGCTATAGTCACTTGTAGAGACTCAATGCAACAGCCTAGGCTGTCACCACTTCCGAGTCTATCAATGCTCTGGGTTCCCATCCAGAGTGGTCAAGATTAAACCAAACCAGCTCTTTGTAATAAGCATATTTAATACTCGAATCCCACTTCTGACACCAATTGTATTACCGTGAATTCTGAGATTTTGGGGGGAATTTTTTTTATGACTTAGGTGCATAAAAGTTTACTATGATAAAATGATTAAAAGATTATATATATATATATTTATATATATATATATGGATAAAGGCTTGAGAAAGGTCCTAAGTTTGGGACTGAAACGTTGCAAAACCTATGGGTGAATAAACGTTTACTATCTTTCACTATATATTTGGAGTGCTGCTCGATTTTTTGGACTATATATATATATATATATATATATATATTTGACAACATACAGAGTAAAGTAAGTTACAGTCGCTAAAGCTGTGAACAAATGAGTGAGCTCCTCATCTGAGTAACATGGCACCTGGCCATGCCCATATGTACAAAGAGAGATGGTGGTAGCAGGACACATCTTACCCAGATGATGTCTTCAATAGAGCTGCACAGTTTTTTATATAGCTTTATGTTTTCTAGCCCCCTAGCCCCTCATAAAGGCCGCTAGGTACTACTAACCAACTACATTACAAGGAAAATAAGTGCCATGATAAAAAACATATGAGTAATATATCATTGTAGATGTGTTTGAGGCTATTTTATAGACTGTAGTTACTTTGTGCACCTGTGCCAAATTTATGATGATGTTGCTTAAAGAGAACCTGTCACCAGGAAATTCACTGATAAAGCAGGCATGCTGCCTTGTAGGACTCACCCTGCTGAATATAATTATACCTTTTACTTGGTGATCTGTTGCTTTATTGTGGAGAAATATTACTTTTAATCCATATGCTAATGAGCTGATATGAGTCCAGTAGTTGATATGAGTCCAGCATTTTTCTATTCAGAGCTGTAGCCCCTCCCCTATTTACTTCTTCAGTTGTAAAAGGGCGTGGTTTAAAAAATGACCTGCATTATAGCCAATACAAGCCTTGCTGCCTTTCACTTTAAAGCCTAACTGCCATACCCACGGTGACATGTCCCTTATCAGCCATCATGTGCTTATCACCCCATGAATAAACTAGCCCTTATTATAATTACTAACTTCAATAATATAGTCCTCCCCCTTTTTTTACCTAAGCATTCCCTGTTATTCATTTTCCCTCCAGTTATTAAAATGAATGAATGATGTAATAAACCACGCCCCTTTTACAACTGAAGAAGTGAGTAGGGGAGTGGCTACAGCTCTAAATAGAAAAAACGCTGGACTCATATCAGCTCATTAGCATATGGATTAAAAGTACTATTTCTCCACAATAAAGCACCAGATCACCAAGTAAAAGGTATCATTATATTCAGCAGAGTGAGCCCTACAAGGCAGCATGCCTGGTTTATCAGTGAATTTCCTGGTGACAGGTTCCCTTTAAATTTATCGCATGTGTGATGTAATTTCGACACTGCCAGGAAGGTACGCCAACGGATTGCATGGAGTGGAGATGCGACTTTTTAAAAAGTCGCATATTATAAATGAGTTATAAAAAAGTGTTCTAGTCTGTAATCCCGACCTTTACTTCATTTTTAAGTGACAAAGCTCATCAGGTTGCAAAATTTCACTAAAAATAAAAAAAAATGCACAAAATGTGGCTAGAGATGAGCGAACTTCAAAAATTAGTTCGCCGTTCGGGTTGGGGTAATCGCCGCATCCCGTTATGGATTCCACTACCGCGGACTATCCCGGCATATGGAATCCATAAGGGGCGGCTTCCACGAACCCGAACTTTGGAAAAGCCGAAGGACCTGGGGTGACGTCACCGTCATGTGATAAGTCCATGGGGCGTGGCTCAGCACTGGATCAAATCCACGCCCCCCAGGTCTTTCGGCTTTTCCAAAGTTCGGGTTCGTGGAAGCCGCCGCTTATGGATTCCATATGCCGGGATAGTCCGTGGTAGTGGAATCCATAACGGTATGCGGCGATTACCCCAACCCGAACGCCAAACTAATTTTGAAATTCGCTCATCTCTAAATGTGGCACACAAAATCACTTGCAACAATTTTACGCCACAAAACTGGCATAGCAGATTTGATAAATGTTCCTCTATACGTAAAATTATTATACTTGTGGAAAACATGTAAATAAAGCATGTGAAAAAAAATATCCACAAAAAATTATTTGTTACATGGTATTATACAAATTCATAGTTGATCTTGAAGTGTCTGCAATTTCTCCACATGATGACAAACAACCTTCATGTGACGTAAGGGCAAAAATACCTTCTTATTCAACGGCGGTGTCGCATCATGGCCAGTGATTGGCTGCAGCAATGATGTGTTGTTGATGTGATGTCACCGCTGCATTATAAGGTCCATGTTTCTGGAGACAAAATTTCTGCAATGGTTATTCCTCCATTACAGGGGTCTGTTGAAAATCCAGTTGTCAGAAAGAACCAGACTTTTAAACGTATGGATCTAAAATATGCTTGCATGTCAATAGGACAAGCATATTTTCTCTACAGGACAAAAATATAGAGGGTCATTTATTAAGACCGGCATTTTAGAAACCGGTCTTAATAAACCCCTGCGCTGGATCTGCCGGAGTTATGAAGCGGCACTTGCCTCTTCATAACTTCCGCGGATTCACCGCCGCTTCTAATTGTAAGACAGCTTCTGAAATAGGCCTAGAAAATGGTAAATGAGATGGGCCTATCGGCCCCTCCCCCCCACACCCACTTTTTTAAACCTGCCGTGAGCGGGGAAAAGTCACAGATTGCGGCGCAACAGTTATCTGCGCCTGAAATATGCCTAAGGCTACTTTTACACTAGCGTTTTAGTTTACTGGTATTGAGATCAGTCATAGTGTCTCAATACCGGAAAAAAATTCTTCAGTTTTGTCCCCATTCATTGTCAATTGGGATAAAACTGATCTGAACCGAATGGAATGCTCCAAAATGCATTCCGTTCCATTTAGTTGCGTTCCCATACCGGAGAGCAGACCGCAACATGTTGTAGTTTCCGTCCTAGGATGCAGAAGAAGATGGATCCGGCGTGACCCCCATTGCAAGTCAATGGGGATGGATCAGTTTTCTCTGACAATCCGCCACAATAGACTTTCAATTGATTTTATGACAAATCCGTCTTGGCTACGTTAACGATAATACAACCGGATCCGTTCATAAAGGATGCAGATGGTTGTATTATCAGTAACGGAGGTGTTTTTGCTGAACCCTGCCGATTCCAGTGAAAACGCTAGTGTGAAAGTAGCCTAATTAAGGCGTATTTCTGCTTCATAAATGACCCACATAGTCCCCCTCAATATAGACAACTGAGAGGAAGAGAAACAGACAAACATTCACCATTAAACGGTGTTCAGTCTCTACGTCTCTGCGCTCTTGGATTTAATAGTTCCCTCACTCTGTGTTTTTGGAATGGTGTCTGTGGTGTCAGCTTTGCCTGCTGGTACAGTAGATGTCTTATTATACCCACTTTAACCACGGAAAAAGATAAGTTAAAGAAGTTTTTAAGATCTCTCTGCATCCTGGCATTGCTAGAAGCTACCACGTTGCCATCTGGTCCCATTAACTCTAATGGTGAAAAACGAAGATCTGGTCATAACCCGTCAAATACGCCAATAATCCATGCCGGAACAGCCTGCCAGAGATGTCTAGCCATAGCAATAGCCTTAAATGTGCAATAGGCACCCCAGGCAGTCGGAAGATAGCTAGTAGAGGACACCACTGCTATTAGATGCAGCAATCTTCTCTGCAGTATTGGGAGGAGCGATCGCTATGCCATGACTTGTCACCATGCGGTACAGTGATTTGCTGGCGGCAGATCGTAATTAGACGGTGCGATATGCCACCATGTTTCAGCATGCTTGTTCATCGGGCAAATGCTCGTTCATTGGGCAACTGGCGGCAGTATTACACTGCAAGATGATCGCTATGAGCGTTCATATAAGCTCGTTAGCGATCATCAGGCAGAAAATCTGCCCATGTAATACTTTTTTGGCCACTCTGAGACCTTTTATCTGGTTGGCCAGTCACGCCAATACTAATCTGGTATGAATGGCCAGCTTAACAAACACAATGGGCAAATTTATCTTTCCTTTCATCACCCATCTCTAGGTTTAGTGTTCCATTTATAAAGTCCTCTGATTAAAGTGGCCCGATTCAAGCAATGTGTAAAAGTGTACTAACAAGACAAGATGGGAGAGGGAGGAGTGGAATGTGCAACGTAAGATAGCAGGCATGTAGAAGTGAATTAGAAAGAAGAGGCCTGCAGCACAAAAGGCTAATCTGTAAGAGAAAAGCTCTACAAAGATATTGTACATAAGGATCTAAGAGCACTAGGAAGTTTTTATTTTACACTAACCATGTTAGACCCGTGTTAATTAGTAAATAACAAGGCAGATAATATTCATGCATTTATACAGTATATAGCATTTTATTTACTCTGCACCAAATCATCTACAGAAATAAATGTTCAACAAGTATACAAAAATAAAAGCAGACATTTGTTCAAGATTCTTTACATACTCTGCAAAATGTTTATCTTCTTCCATTCTCATTTTCTTTTTAAACTCCAATCTATAATTTACACATTTTGTAAGAAGGCTTATCATTTTGATATGCATTATATAAGGTACATAAGACATTTTAAGTGTCTGCCGTGCTTTAACAGGGCTCCTTCATATACTTAAAATTTTTTATTTATGTCAAATTTTGTGTACCTTTCATTTGATGCTGAGGAAGCACTGTGACGCAGTGAGAAACACAAGTTTTCCTATGCTTGTCTGTAGAATTTTGGTATTTTTATCATAAATTATTGTAATTGATATTTTAGTGCATTTCAGGATTAGCCATATACATACAAACATTAGAAATTGTGTTGGCTTTGGTGTTAGAATTTTGTCTAACGATGGTTAGACTAGACCAATCTGCGCATCTGCACATAAGGTCAGCTATGGCAGCAAATTTTAAAATGACCCCACTATTGTATACTTATATATAATGTACTGAAGAAAAAAATCACACTAGCTTATAAAACTATACAACCACCTTCGGTAGTTGGAATTAGTTCTTTTAATCCAGCCTGAAAAAAGTACATTCAATTTGTCTCTGTAACTCCTCTGAATATGTGCAATTAAAGCAAGAGAACAAATCGCCCAGTTTTATTCACAATGACCATCTACCAATAGCTCCTTTGGCTGCCATGCATTTCGTCTAAGGAGTCAAGTGATTTAAAGGGGTTAAAGTTATCCCCTATCCACAGGATAGAGGTTAACTATCAGATTGGTGGGGGTCCTACTGCTGGGACCCCCACCGATCAAGAGAACGGGGGCCCCGTACCCTCTGCAGCTCCCCTGAAAAAAAAAAAAAACGGTGCAGCCAGTCACACATTCGCATGGCCACTCCATTAATTTCTATGGGAGTTCTGAAGATAGCCGAGTACAGCATTCAGCTATCTCTGGAACTCCAGCAGAAATGAATAGAATGGCTAATGCATGTGTGACTAGCCATTCTGTTCATTTCAGGGGGCTCCAAGGATACAGGACTCCCCGATCTGATAGTTATCTCCGGAATACCACTTTAAAGCTAGCTACTCCTTTTCAGTGAATTTGTGATGTTATAATAAAACCACATAAATTGTAAACCAATTTAAACTTGAAATATGAACAATATGAACAGGATTGTCGAGAAAAGAAATATCTCATTTTTCAAACTGTGATCAAAGCAATGATCACTATGTGATCATGTAATGACAAAGTGTACGAGACAGAGTTTAATCAGCTATTGGGTAAGAAAATACACATTCAGCAACACACATTAAACGGTACCTAAAACTTTGTAAAAGGCGAAGGAGCAGCAATGCTGCTCTGAGTGCTCTGCTCCTTCGCTTTCATTGGCTCTGATCAGCTGTCCGAGCGTGTGGAGTTTGGAATCCATATACTTTCTATGGATCCATAACTGTGCAGACAGTAAGGATTTCAGAAAAACTGGTTGGATCGAGGCAAATCTGTCTATAGTCAATTTAACACTCATTTGACCCCTTTTGCACCTATATAAATCACTACAGGATAGACTGCAAATTGTCACTTAACATCTGACTCCAGTTACCTTCTTAATGTAGTATCTCAGATATATTTAGCTGAAGGCTGGTGGAGAAATGGAAAATTAAGTCTAATGTAGTAAAATGTAAGGATAAGTGGGGAGAAAAACTAAATATCACAATTACATAACAAAAGTTGTAGAAGTGAGTTAAACTTGAAAAAGAACTTGGAAATATTAGTGTACCGCAAAATGAATTAGAAGTTATTTCCAGGTTGCTACTGCAAAGGCAAAAATTGAATTCAATTAGGACTAAAGACAAAAACGCGTAGTTGATTTTGCGAAGTAACAATAAATGAGAAGTTGATTCTGCATCTATGTGAAATGTTTAATGACCAACAGAGGTTTTATTGTAAGGCCTAATGCACACGACCTGCATTCTTGGGTACACAAACTGCAAATTGATAAAACAGATATCACCAGTGTGACCAGCACATTCCCATCCCGTACTATCGTAAAAATGTCTATTCTAGTCCTCAAAACGGATACAAATAGGACATGTTCTATCGTTTTTATGGGAGAGACATTTGCATGTGAACAGCACACGGATGAAGTCGGTGTGCTGTCTGCATTTCTTGTGGCTCCATAGAAATGAATGAGTCCGCGTTTGATCTGCCAAAAATGCAGATCAGAAGCAGACTGAATATGTGTTCATGAGGCCTAAAAGTAATGCGAGTAAAATTCTCACACACAACTGTCTTATAATAAGGGGCTTGAAAAACTGGCTTGGTCAGCTTGGAGAATAGACATCTTAGATGTGATGTCAATACATGTGGAGAAAAAGCTATTTAGACGTTAACACAGGAATGGGTTCTTTACAGTTAGAGTAGTTAAGGTATGTAATGTCCTACCTCAAGAGGTAATAATGGCAGATACTATGCTAGCATTTAAAAGGAGGGTTAGATACTCATCTAATAGCAAATGGTATTGAGGGTTATAATTAATCTAAGTTACAATTGCTCTGGGAACAGTGCAGCTTGATGGACCTGTGTCTTTTTTAAGTCTATGTAACTATGTTTGTGTCTGGATGCCTTTAACTTATCTGTTGAAGATGGGTAATTGAGCCACGGGTTTATTCTCATGGGCCTTAATTGTCCCCCTATCATAAAGATAATTGCCCTTTTGGGGTGTCTTCTTCTGGATCAACACTGCACTACTTTTCTTGTCTAGTGACTTTGTAATCTTCAAAAATGTTTTCACAGTGAAAAAAGCACGTCGCCCATAGACTCATATGTTAAAAAACATGTATACCATAAAATGTACATTTTTAAATGGATAGTTGACTGTTATATCAAGATAAATAGGGGCCTATGGATACATTTGATATATATGCTGGGAACTTTCCCGGCAAAAGCACTGTGAAAGCATAGAACAATCAAAATTGGCATTGGATCAAAATTTGGGATCAAAGTGCAGTCTATAACGTGTATGCTTAACCAGTTCTGTTTTCTATGTTCAGAATGTCTTAAATCTAACACAGTAATTCAGTAGATTTACATGGACCATTATATTACTTACAGTAAAAGGAACTGTGCTGAAAGACAAGCAATAGAGCATAATGGTCACAAAAAAACATAAAACAGGACATAGTTCATGGGAAAAAGCCAAAATATCTTCGGTGAAGAGGGTATTAAACTTTGGTAAAATTGTAGCAAACAGAATAAGACTTATGGTGGTCACACAATGATATTTATAATGAAAAAGAAGAAAGAGAAAGGTTTCTACCTTTAGTATCTACCCTTTCTAATGAAACTCATAGTTAGTATGTACCTTTTTGGGAAAGATGGTGCATATGGACATAAATTTAATATACAATTATACTGCATGTACTTATGTCCTTTTTGCAAAAATAAATGCATTAATTATTAAAACTGCTGATAGATCTCAGATAAAAGGAAGTAACACAAGTAAAAATAAAACAAGATCTGAAATAATAAAATGTTAGGGTCAAATGGACGGTATTCTGAAAAAATGTCTCATGTACCATGCCCATAATAATAGTCACTCAAGGCTTAAAAGCTTTAAGAACATACGATGCAAGATCTTACATCATATACAATACAGCACAGACTGCAACAACCATAGAAGGTATAATTTTAAATACACAGCCTAACCTTTGTACTTAAGTATGCAGAATATCATTCAAATAGATACAATGCACATACAGGAGATGACACTAAGTATAATCAAGCCAAAGTGTTAATATAGAGCCTAACCTTGCACTTGAAAATGCAGAATATCATTCAAATAGATACAATGCAGACACAAAAGATACTAGGCAAGCCAAAGTCGTATGAATTCACGTGTGTTTTAAGCTTTTTGGTCCTAAGTGCTAATACACAAAAAAGTACCTAACGTAACATATGTATTTATATCAATATATACAAAATGATACAACTGTGCCAGCTCTAAACCTTTACCAAAGCAGTGGACACTGGTGAACTACTGGGAGCAGCAGAATGCAAATACGCAATCAATAGTAACGGAATGGCCTACCAGCTGAAAGAAATCAATCAGGAGGCCAGCTATTAGTGATTACTTCACATTGATACAGACTGCACACCCGTACAGGATGCTACCTATGTACTTACTCCATAGAAATGTAAAGCAGAATTATGGTAACATTTGCAGAGCAACAGCAGCCACATGAATAATATGTAACCTGTTTTCATTGCTTAACGGTAATCACAAGCTTCCAAATACGCCATCTCGCAAAAACTATAAATATGGGAGGTAGAATACTAGGAGATCGAGCGATCAATTCTTGAAGATGTCACAAAACAGAACACAATTTCTATCAAAACTAAAAAAAGAGATGTTAGGGTTCTAATATACCCACAGTGAAAGAATCAAAAATAGGAATTTCTATGTTTTGTACATTTGAATGTATAGAATAATATAACTGAACTTGCATAACTGTTAAATAAAGGGTCTGTATGAGAATACTGTAGCATAAACACACAGTCAAACTGATCCGTGACAGACTGACAGCAAATATATTGTATTTTGCACAGGGTTAAAGCACATTTACATTGAATTAATCAGCAGTAGACTTTAAAAGTCCCCATACACATTAGTGTATTGTCGGTGGAACTCATTCACATTGGCAGGTTTGGCTGATGTGTAGTGTAGGGATCAGCAACTCCAGTTGATTAGAAACTACAACTCCCAGAATCCTCATTTCACTTCTATGGGAGTTACAAGAACAGCCAAGAAAGTATGCATGCTGGGCGTTGTAGTTTCACAGCAGCTGGAGTGCCGAAGGTTGCTGATCCCTGGTCTAATGTGTCTGGGGAGCTCTCTACTGTCGCAAGACAGATAATGTCGCGAGAGAAAAGTATCAGTCAAACTGAATATTTTTTCCCGATCCTGTTCTTCTCCAGGGAGATGAGCCGCTGTCAGAAGTGTCTGGCAATGGCTGTCTCCTAACTATCCCCGTTGACAACACATATGTGTTTGGCCGAACCAAACATGTACGTGTATGGGGAAGTTGGGAGAGATAGCTGTCGGTGGAACGATCGTTTGGCCAACAGCCAGTAAATGTGTATGACTAAGCTTTAGGAACAAAGTTAACATTTGCTGATCATCTGGAAGTGCTGTATTAAGTTCGGCTTTTCAACAATCATTCATACAACTAGTAAAACAATCAAGAAGGAACTATATCAATTCACAAGCTTAAACAATCAAGCTCTGAAAGTTTCCCATCTATAGTAAATATATTTCTTTCCAGCTAAATACACTTATATCCCACAAAACAGTGCATAGAGGCAGAATAACGACTGGTCAAACTAGTAAGCAGACCATGAAAAGAATGCACTATTGTAATTTACAACATTAAGAGCCAAAATACCAGTGTTTACATACATCCTAAAGCAGAATAAAGTGCTCATGTCAAATATTCACTTATCCCTCATGTACATGTTACCCTGTGTCCGCCAGTTGCATATTTGGGTAAGATTAAAGGGCACACTCCATGGATAAGCTTAGAGGCCTATTAGAATGAACCTTTTAAGTGCTCAAAGTTCAACAGCTACCTACACAGAGCTCAATGTATACAGCTCTTTTTTAGATTAACATACAGTACGAGAAAAATAAAAACATGTAACGAAACAATTCCTCACTGTAGTCTGTAGTTCAGCTCTTGGGGCTGGCCTTTGGAAGTGCTCTCACAATAAATTTGGGCGCTTAAAACAGAAGCTGTTGGAGCCATTCTTACACCCCTCCAGACATGCTGAAAACAGTTACCTGTCACTTATCTGCTAAAGTAAAATGGCTGCTGAGTTGAATAATGACAGGACCCTTCGGAGAAGAGTCACCAGAGAACAGTCACAAGTACTCATGTATTTACCCAATAACTGGACGGTAGTAGGGGAAATAAGGGAGTAATGAATAACCGGATCTCCTCACTGGAACAGTGTAATCTTTTTCTAGTGTGCACTGTTAGCATTAAACTATTGATTTTTCAAACTGGTTTTGTCTTTATTTTGGAGCAAATTGCGACTTTTGTTCTTTTAACTGTAAGACACATTTATCAACAGTGTGCAACAGGCCAAAGTTATTTTTTGCTCCTGCTAAGTCCGTATGAGAAATCCAGTTGTTTGGGGATATCCTGTGGAGAACGTTGGTTTCTGACCTTATTTATTATAGGGAAAGTCCAAAAACACTGTCTCAGCTGCTCTCCATTCCTGACCTGGGCTGTAGCAGGTGAAAATAAGCCAGAATGAGATGGTTTGCCTGTGCTAAATATAACAAGTGCTATGTGCCACTTTCCTAAATTTGGCACACAGACTGTTACCTTTACACAAACAGACAAATGTGAAGACAAATTTCAAAATTGTGCTGTTGATAAATCGGGGCTTAAGTTCTCAGCAGCCACTTTAAACAGTGATAGATTGCTGTTTCATCATGTCTGTCATTACTTCAGCATAAAGGGGGTGACAGGTTCCCTTTACGATATTTAATCTAGGGATGGTGTCACACAAAGCTTTTTGTGTGGGGGTTGAGCCAAAGCCAGGAGTTGATCTAACAGGGAGGAGAAGTGTAAGTGCTATCTTTATATTTCAAATTTCCTTCCAACCCACTTGGACAACCCTCTTTATAGGCCCTTATTGCTAAAGGAGAAATTTCATGTAACTATCTGCATTTCATATTTTATACTTGAGGATACAATGGATTTAAACCACACATTTCAATTTTTTTCTAGGTTTTCCTTAAAGGCCTGAAATACAGAGATATTAGCAAACCAGTAAGTAAAGCAGCAACTGTATCCAGACATACAGCAATGTATTCTACATAGCAGTAGCTTCCTGGTTCTTATTTGTATCAATGAATCACTGCTGTTCAGTCAGAAATAGACATTTATGTGTTGATCTACACTTTGCATTTACAAAAACAGTGACGGACTAGTAGTCAGTGCAGAAGGTGATGCATGCGTCATTAGCTACTATAGTATAGCAAACGATTAACCAATCAGGATAACAGACTGACCTGGGCTTGTGGTCTGTAGCTATCAAGCAGGGGTACATACAGATCCTGTGCACATAGTATCAGATAGACATCTGTAGCACAAATGTATAATAGAAGCTGTAAAATTCAAGAACTCTGACTTTGTTATCAACCAAGTTTCATTAGCACAGCTGAAAATGTTACACTATTTATATGCGGACATAGGTCTATTATGTAGTATACCGAGTGTAAGTGCAGTAATTTCTGTTTGGTACTCATAAGGTGCTGTATGGATACAAAGATTTCATCTGATGTATCAGCATGGGATATTACTGTAGCTAAAATATTGATGGATACACTATTACTGTGCACACATTGCCATTTTGCATGGCGTTTAATCAGGAGTATTCCTATTAGGGTTATAGTACAAAGTGTAGGATATATGCATGAAAGTGATCTGTTATTTCAGGTTTTCCATTTATGTACTATAAATGCAACTTCTCTCTCTGAAATCCATGTGAAAGATAAATTCTCCATCCATGCACAGGAAGAGCACAGCTTTATACTTCCGAATAAAAGCAAACACAAACTACACACTGTCAAAGCAGCCATCATTTACAATGCCCATATGAAACAGCATCTGAATATTGTTGCCTCCTATCAGAATATCTCCATGTGACTTTATCAAAGAGAAGGACCAGTTGTTGAAACCTTGTAGTTATTCAGGAAACAATGTAATGTTAATGAAGTTTCTGTGGAGTCGGCAAAAAAATAAAAAATCACACTTCTTAAAACAGGACCACTGTTCTGCACTGTTATACAGGCCTTTTTATGGAGGAATCTCTCCTCTGTTTACTGTTATTTTTAGTCTGTATACTTCATTTCAGGGAAGGAAGAGAAATAAAAGAATGATTACAGCAACTAGCATTCACCACTGCGGTCCCGAAAAAAGCCTTCTGCACATCGGGCTTCACGGAAAGTCACCGTGATGGAATTTGAAGTGATGTCTGTAACGGTAATCTCACTGGGCAAGGGAAGGGCAGGAAGCCAAGGAGGAGCAGTAGCTGATTTTGTGTCATCTGTAGTGAGAAAAAAAGAAATGATACTTATAAGGTTACTGAGAATCACATATAATACATTTTATCCAGATAACACACAAGCATGATTACAAAATCAGACGAGCGGATGCTGTGCAGGTAATCCGCTGCGTGAAAGGAGCCAAGCCCCATTCCGGACGGCAGAGAAATGGAGCATTAACATGATTGATAATGCTCCATGCCTCTTTGTGATCTTTTTACTACAAAATCACAGTGAGATAAAGTTATTACTGTGATTCTGTAGCAAAAAGGTCACAGAGAGGCATGGAGCATTATCAATCATGTTAATGCTCCGTGTCTGTGCCATCCGAACGGGCTTGGCTCTCTTTCACGCAGCAGATTACCCGCACGGGGTCTGGTCGTGTGAAAGAGCCCTTAAAATCAGTGACCATGGGCAGTATGCTACACAAACAGGTTTCCTGGCTACAAACAATTCTGAAATGCTGCGGTGTTTCAGAAAAAACACAGGGTGTCATTTACTAAGCTGAAGTATGCCTAAATTGGGTGTATTTCAGGTGCAGATGATGGAGCAATAGTTAGTTGTGCCGCTATCTGCGACTTCGCCCCACTAACGCCAAATCTAAAATAATGGGCGGGGAAGGGGACAGGCCGGCAGGCCCATCTCATTTATAATTTTCTATGCGTAGGCATAGAAAATGGTTTAAATGTAAGCGAGCTCGGCAGCTGTCTTACATGTATAACCGGTGCTGAATGTGCCGAAATTATAAGGAGGCATGCGCCTCTTCATAACTTCGGCAGAACCACCGCCAACGTTGGGCCTTTATTAAGATCGCCGCCTAAAACGCCGGTCTTAATAAATATGACCCACAGTTTAGGAATGAGCTAGGAATGGGGAGAGGAGTCATGTAGATTGCTTTCCGCCGGAATCTCCCCACTCAACTCAGATTTATTGACAGTTGTCTCCCTATACACAAATCAGGGAACCTGTCAATCAAGCTCAACTGGGTGGGGGTGGGGAGAAGCTATGAGGGGGTGCTTAGGCTCTTCTCCCAGTTCCCAGCTTATTTTTAAACCATATTTTCTCAGAAATACCAGTGTTTCTAAGTAAAACATAGTTGTTTGCAATGATGGAGCCTGTCAGTACTTCATGCTGTCTGTGGGCCAGACAGCAGGAAGTTCCTGACCAGTTTCTTTTTACCAGAAAACATCTTGCCAAAACTTATGTCAGGAAGACACAATACTGTCCTCCAAATCATCAGACTGTGTTACTGTGTCACCATAGAATGGTGTGACTAGCAAATTTCTAAATCCCTCCATTTCAAAAATATGCCAGCATCCACCGAAAAAAAGCTGTAAATTCATGGCCACTAGGGGTCTCACTTCCACCAAATTTAAAGTCTACTGCCTGTTGCCAGGCAAGATCCGTCCCTGGCAGCAGAGACACAGAAGATGGCAAAGAGGAAGTGGGAGCATGTCACAGCTAGTGGAGATCCTGAGCCTGATAAAAGAACTACTTCTGCACTGCTTCCGAAGATCACAGGAGCCTCCTGCCTTTCTGTAAGTGTGATCTCTCCCTCCTTATCGATTCTGTGAGCTCCAGAGCTGAAAGAAAACATAGTAGGAAGTAAGGTCACAGCATTACAGTGCTGGAATGTCCCCTGCTTGTGAGAGAAATGCATCTAGTTATGCGGCTGAAATAGGGAATAATATGGCTGAAAAATACACAGCGTACTTCATAGCTATGATTGTACAAAGAAGCACAGCTATTTGGAAACTTTTTTTTTTTTAGAAAACTCAGGTACACTTATACTAAAATTATAAGGCCATTATTTTGTAGTTATTAGGAGGCTAAATAAATTATTTCCAATTTGTTATTAGTACTTAGTAATGTGTAACCAAACACTAGATGAAGTATCCCACCCTTAATGTCAGCCTCATGCATAGTTTGGTCTTCATGTGTATCTTCCTCTGCTGGTTTCTCTTCTTGCCAATCAGGGATGCTTTGAGCTTCTTCCTTTTCATCCTCCTTGGCAAAGAAATCTGTTCGGCGACTCAGTGGCTCATAGGTTGATACACGTAGAAACTTCTTGCGTGAGAGGCACAAAAACTTCCTCCCTTTACGCTGCTTGCTGAGGGGAACTGCAGTGATTTGGCTTTCTCTGGCACTGTGGAAGGTGTTGTGGGTTTAGAGCCGAGACCACTGCTGAACCTCCGAGACAAGGAAAAGCAGAGTTTTCTCTCTTTGGACTTGTGTGCACTGCGTAGGTCCATACCATAAAGCCTCTATAGAAAAAAAAAAATTGCAAAAATAACATATTCATTCTTTGCTGTGTGTCTCATCCTCACTCACAGCTTAATAAGAACACATTAAGACTACTTAAAATCAAGAAATCAACAGAACTATTGTTGTTTATTATAAGCTAAACAATTGCTTTTCAGCACAGATTTATACACATTATAATATCTGGCTACTGAAAGAATAATACAAATTTCGATACTGTATGTGACCTCTGGTTAAATATAGAGATAAGTTCATTTTTCATTCATACCTGCAGTAGGAGGCGTTTAGGTTTTGGGCCTCGTTTCTGCACCCAGAGGCTCTGTCTTTTTCTTCCCTACAAGACCAATGCATAATTAATTCATATTATATGTGTAATGCGTTTTGCAACGTTTTCATTATAAATGAGATCCTTCATGTTTGTACCATTGCTCTAAATAGCTTTCAGAATTACTATGTAGCTACTAGACCTTTATCTGCATGGATCGCTGGGCCACATTTCAGCATTATAATTACTTTGGCATACATAGTAGTTCCTATAGAAAAAATACTTTACTAAAAATTATGAAGCAAATGTTAATGTGGATTTCGTTTTTGCACAGTTGGATTTGTTCATTTGCACATGCACGCTATTTGCACAACTATTGCTGGATTGCACAATTGTGGATGTAGTTTTCGTTTAGTGTCATTTTAGGAGAATATTTCACTATTATTAGTATTGTTCATAACAGACAGACTATTGGAGGAGTTATATCTATAGGTCCTGCGAATATCTAGTGGAGAACATGTTGGATTGATGGTCAATAGAGAACTGGAGACAAATCCTAGTTTATTTCTGCTGGAGACTAATGTGTATATAATTTGGTTTTAATAATTAAAACTTTCGATATTGTCATTTTATCAATTCACTATTTTTCTCAATATCCTTGGAGTGCCCAGTATATTGTTATATTTCTAATGTGGATTTCTGCCTGAAGCTTATAACTGATCATGTGTTAGTAAATCAGAAGTTAGATCAGGGACCATTTTGTGGTTCTTTTTTCCACTGACAGAAATACTGAGATTTTTCTATTGAGAAAGCTATTTTTGCAGACGTCACAACAGAGTCTGCTGCCATGTTGGTTGTCACTTTTCAACTGTCATCTGCAGCTAATGAAAGACTGTCATTTTTTTTTATTAAAAGCACTTACTAACAATAGAACTAATTAAAAAATGACAAGCAATATTGCTGGAAATTGTTGCTGTCACCTGAGCAAAAAGTGGGCACAGCAACAAAATAGAAAAATGACAATATCTTTGTGGAAAAGAAACACAATTACCACCAGACTGTAGCTACGGTTGAACTTCAGATTTACTAATATACAGCCATTTTTACATTCTGATGGAGATGGTCTAAAAACAGCTGTGCTGTAAACCCTGTAATGTATAACCCCATAAGTTAAACAAACTCACTTTTCTTCATATGCCAAAACAAGACGTGGGTCCAAAATGTGTTCTTCTGGTTCCCACGTGCTGTACCTATAAGAAAAAAAATAATCCGATTTAATAAATGAATTTAATAGCATAAAACCAATAAAGCAAAACAATACGAGTTACGAAAACAGAACTTTAGGGGCAGAGGTAACAGCAATTCAGCTTCACTGGAATCTTAGTGTATCTAGAGAAACAGTTTTACTAATTTACTTTAGTAATAGGTTTCCATATTTTTCTCTTTAATCTTACTCTGTGTTGCTTTGTATAAACTATTTTTTCAGTCCTCTAAATGCAGGCCAATAATATTCAGAATGGATTGTCTTTATTCTGCTTGTGAACGATAAACCTCCACGAACATTTGTTAATTCACACATACAAGAAACAATTACTGGAGATATGTACACATGCCTGAATGTTGCGTGATTATACTGCTGGCTGCACTGCAGAAACATGAACACTCTTAACAGTTTTAGTTTGGAAGCCCAAGTCCACCTTCCCTGTTTAGCTACATCTTTCCACATACTCACACTCATAAAACATAACGCAGGGTAAGGAAAGGAAGTTTGTTGTTAAATTCAGTGTCCAAACATTGAAATGTCACATGGCCAAAGTTGGACTTCAAGAAAGCTCAGAACCTTTTCAAAGAGGTTATCAAACTTGGAAAAAAATTAAAATAAATCTATAGTTTAAAGGCTGCAAATGTTATAAAACAAACAAAACAAAAAACACTACTTAACTCTTCTTTCCCCTGAAGATTTAGTGATTCTGCTCCAGCAGTCCTCCTGGCCTGTTCACAACTGAGCAGCATGAGACTATTGCAGCCAAACCCAAACAGTGACCACACGTGCCTTACTACATCATGGTGCAGCTCTAATCTCTGTGGCCTGTAATGTATGGCCTTTTATCACCCACTTGTAAACAAAGACCAAGAGAATTGGATCTTCAGGGGAACAAAGAGGTGAGTAGCATTTTTATTTTTTTTTGTTTTGTTTTATAACATTTTTCAGCTCTTTATACATTTATTTTACAAGTTGGATAACTTTTTTAATCCTCAAATGTACAGAAATGAAGGTGATGAAACGGCAGTTTCTCAGTAAAGTTGGACCAGCACTTCACGAAAGCGCAAACCTGTTTAATCCTTCTCTATAGGAATCTATCACCAGGCAGACTTTATTATATCATATAAATAATGTTAGATTTAGGCTTCTTACACACTAGCGTTCCAGCCCCATTAACTATAACGGGGACGGGCAGGAGATGTGGCGCAGCACGGCAAACATGCCGAGAGGTGGCCGGACAAAGACCGCAGCACACGTGTGCAAGCATTAGTACGGATACGGCAGACTGTTCCCCAGCCGAAACAACCTGCTGGGAAAGCCTAACGCAAGTGTGAAAGAAGCCTCTAGTTGGTGTTAGGTATTGGACGATTAACATATTAATCTGACTGATTTGCCTTTTTTGTGCCTGATGATATAATTCTTATTAAAATTGGAATAGCACTTTTTTTTATATAAGATCAAAGCTTTTGTAAAGTGTGTTCAGTCCTTGCTACCTGCGCTATAATATCCTGGTGCAAGTAACAGGCACTGTAATGCCCCCACACAGGCTGCACTGGTACACCACTGCAGATCACAGCAGGTATCCTATCACTTTCTGAAGTTTTACAACCCATTTAAGTTGATAATAATAAAAAAAAGAGTCTGCAAATTACAAATACTAATAAAAATACTAACCATGTGAAAGTAGCCAAACACGCACACAAAGAGAAGGAGCAGTAGCATGGAAACATTAAAGAGAAGTAATGAGCAGTGTTGCTGTGGATTTAGCTCTGGGGTGAGCTAGGAAAATGCTTACTAGAAGCAGCATCAGTGTCTGTGTGTGTCTCTCTCTACATCTGCTCCCTCTTCCCCCTCCAGTCTCTATAGTCATCAGAAGCAGCTGTAACCTCATCTGTAGGGCAGCACAGTCGCTCAGTGGTTAGCATAAATGCATAAAATAAATAAAATCTGTCAATGAAGCTGGATATCAGACTCATCTTTGTCTCACTGAATAAAAACCAGGTTATGGTTTAGCTCAATTCCTTACACAAACTTTGCACTGACCACTCTAGTTAACAGAATTTAAGAGACTGCAAATTACCCCATGCTGCCAACTTCCAGGATTCTATCCAAAGTAGTTGCCAACTGGTAAAGCAAATAGAATGGAGAGCAACCAAACAGAGCCAAGGGTCAATACCAGGTAACATCCGAGAATACATCAACAAAGACAGATACAGAGTCAGGGAGCAAGCAGAGTAAAAACCGGGAGAAAACTACAAATAATATATAGGCAGGCAAAAAGGAAGTCAAACAGTCCAAAAAATACCAATATGATTGAGAAAGGGTTAATCCACAAAACCAAGTCGGAAAACAGGAATCCAAAACAGAAATCCAATATAGCACACAGAGTTGACATAGTAATTGACACTGGAATAAGGGCAAGCCAGCTTTAAAAAGAGAGCCGAGCACTCTGATTGGTCCATCCATCTGTCCTCTGATTGGTCTGCTGGCCAAGCCTCCTTATTGATTGTTATCGATTGGCCAGCTGGACTACTTAACTGGTGGAACAGCTGAGTCGGATCACAGGGCTGAGGGATGTGCATACTAGGCACACAACACCTAGCGTCCCTGCCAGCTCTACCCACAATATCGGAGCAACGGGGCCCGACGTTGAATGATCAGTGCAGAAGGCGCAGAAGTCTGGAAAGTAGAGAATGAGGGTTTTTCTGTCACAAGTTATATTACAAAGTGTTTTATCTTTGCTCGTATTATTGATATATGGGAGATCTGTTGAAACAACAGTGACTCTTTAAGTTTCCATCAAGCTTTCCAGTATTTTTGCTGGAAAGAATAGCTCAGTGACAGAACCCAGAACGACCCCCAATAACCCATTGGGGTTTTGATCTATCAGAAAATTATAAATCACAGTGGTAATGGCTCCAAATCAAACTGGAGACATAACGCTACTGTGTGAACTGAGCCGTAGTTCCTACAACATTACATTTTTTTAGATGTCAAATGTTGATGGGGCCATTTTTCGGTAATACAGTTAATAACTGTTTAATTCTTCAACATTTTCTAGATCTCTTCTTGCTGTCAGCAAATGCAAAAACTGTTCAACTGTCCATTGCCGTTCTAAAATACAGTACAACTTGACCCATACATCTGTGCTAGTTAGGCATGGCCAGAACTAGGGTTCAGCTTATGGATATAAGCTAAAATACTTACATTCACTTAAAATGTAAACGTGTATGGAAGCTGCAACAGTGCACACTTCCTAATATGCAATATTAATACCTTGGTCCTGATACCTGATCTGGGCATGACAGCAAAGTAACATGTAGCCTCCGTGCACGCTGGCAGGATGCATCTTAGCACAAACTGTGATATAATAGTGCCAACATAGGACTTAGGGCTAAAAAACAAGCTCCTGCTACAAATATAGTAACTGGCTATAAACGTAATTAGGCTTCACTTACAAAATGAATACTAGGTCTATGGTTCTGGTTTATGTAAGGAGCGTGCAGCCCTTTGGTAAACACAGGGTTACATAGCGCACACCTTTCCTCTGCTGTTCCTGCGCACACTGCAGCACAGGCTGAAGTAAACAAGTGAGCATATGACTCATGCGTCACTCTCATCTCCCTCCTCCTCCGAGTTCTCACTCCCCTCTTAGATTAGAGGTGATAAACAAGACGTATTCAATAGGCAGTCCTTATCTAGGAGCAGGCAGTGCCATGGCATGAGCCCACATACGCACATCTTTGCCACCGCAAGCTCACTGCTGGCCATCTCTATACTGTACATTTAGCTCTGCTCAGCTGTAAAGCTTCCTATTCTGCTTTCAAGCTAAACATATATATGTTTTTATATAAATATATTTATTATTATTGTTTTATTTATTTTTTCAATCTAAACTGTATATTCAGAAATGTATTTATAATAAATGGTTTTATTGCATTTCATGTCACAGATCAATTTGTCACTCTCTAAATGCCCAGTGGTTCATCCACATCATCTTTTAATGCACAGATGTAATGTTTTTGTTTTGTTTTTAAACGTTAGTCTTTCTAGTTAACAGGAGAATGCATTGACACCTTCATTAATATAAAATATCACCTGGTAGTTGTAAAAATGTTGCTATTACATATTTCGCATGAATTGGAGTTTCTGTACGTTGCACATTTCACCTGGATACCCTTCACAATACATAAAAGGAACCATTTATTAAGGGCATCGAACATGTGATCAGAAACGAGTAGCACCCGGGTTGGGCATGCTCAGGACTCCGCTACTACAGTGGAAGAAATCTCCCATCTCAAGCCACACACAGGTTCACAAGGCGGAAATTCAAAGATGCTTCAGAGTAACTGGGAAGATAGACTTCCGTGTCACGATCTACAATGTGGTCAGTCTACGCTTTGAGAATGTCTTGTGTTAATGCGTTATCAGGATGGGAATGTCGATTACGCTCTTCTCATTTATATAATTGTAATCGGACATTTGTGTTGATCTCCCTTCCTGCCGCCTTCCTTACATTTTAGGAGTTCCAACAGCTAGATACTATGCATGAAGAAAAACTGAATGTGTCATTTTACTCCATTCACATCATAACAATTGTGCAATATTATTATCTGCAGCACCGTAAAAACCACAAGTGCCGCCACGTGTTGCTAAACAAACTGTTTACACAGCATGGTGCCTGGAAAGCGGTTTATTCTGCTATCTTAGCTGGGTAGATGTCGAGCATAGATCTGGCAAGGTGGAAGAATGTGGTGGGTGGTGGTTGTGCAACCCCTATATAAATAAATGGGCAGACAGATAGATAGATAGATAGATAGATAGATAATAGTAGATGGATAGGAGATAGATAGATGGATAGGAGATAGATAGATGGATAGGAGATAGATAGATGGATAGGAGATAGATAGATGGATAGGAGATAGATAGATATATTCTACATATAAATAAATACAGTAAAGGTTTCAAAACGTAAAGAAGAAAGCGGTCCTTACTTGGGGGCCAGCCTTTCCACTTCACTAGATATTCCACTTTACCCTAGAAAGACAGTGACATAGAAACAGTTAATACATTTTGATATTTTGGGGGATCAGCCACTATTTGTGCTTCCCTTGCTTATGTGACCTAAAAACTTTGAGAATTCGGGAGAGAGCGATCCATAGCTTATACCCTTTCCTTGGAAAATATGAGTCATATGTTCACTGACCACTTAAGTCCCTTCACGTCCCCCAAATGAAGATGTAATAAAGCAAACATTTGTATGTGAGTCATCTGTGTGAGTCACGGTTTAGTCACCTATAGAAACATCAGCAAGTGAGTCACCTGTAGCGTAACAGCCAGGCTTCCATCTCAGAGCCGCTAATTCTGGGCTGTAGGAACAATTAACACTTCTCTACAATGGCTGGAGAACGGCAGGATGTATACATGACTGTGTGCATGATAGTAACAGAACCCTAAACCCTCTGGAATCACAGATCGGACGTTCTCACCTATAAAGGGGATAAATGGGATCAACTGTGCGAAACTATCAGTGGGGTGTCATCTACCCGGATCACCCCATGCTATTTCTAACATCTAGTAAGAAACTGGAACATGCACAGCTTCCAACCACCTGTAGCTCCATCCCAGGTTTTACGGCTGCAATGACCAATTCTTCTTATAGGATGGGTGCATTTGGTACCCGACTTTTAAGACTATGGCAGCAAGCATCATGCCCATCAAGCTAAACTGACGTCTAGTCGCGCTACCAAAAAGAGTACAACTGCCTCCAAAGGATGCCCACATTCATGCCACAGCAGACACCCACCTACAGCATCACTTACCTTTCTTACCCTCTTCTTGCGAATGCTCTCTACTGCAAACACCTGCTCTCCGATGGCAGACAGCTCCATGCCAATATCTGGCGTTGTTTCTCTGTGCCAGGTGGTCTCCAGTACACTAGTAGACAGACCCCCTCCTCTCAATGCAGATAGAGGGTTCTCTTCTAGTGCAGAGTGAGAGAGGCAGATGACACACCCCCCTCTCTGCAATGCACGAGTGCCAAGGGTGCCGTGCCACACTACGTGCCTGCCAGTAGGCTGCCACAGCTGGTGGCGCTGAGTCTTCACCTTCACTTATTCCTAGCAGTATGGATGCTAATCTTCGGATGCCCACACCCCTTCGCCTAGCACTCCGCCTAATTCCTAAATCTGTAGGTGCCCACTGCCGCAGTCCGGGCACACAGCTCCCCTTTCTCTCCAGATACCGTGTCCTACTTCTTGCAAGTTCGCAATGACTGCCTGGTCTTATGGTGCACTAGGCTGCTCCTCTGAATGCTGCTACTGCTGCAGAATCCTCCAGCTGCAACCCCTCGGCCTCCTCCCTCAGTGATGCAGGTGATGCAGGCGGTGAGATGTGCAGGATTCCCGGACCGCTCCCGCCGTCGACGCTGCTCCTTCTTCTTCTCCTCCTCTTTGCATTACAACCTGCGCAACATTTTCAGGGAGCGCGCAGCATCACCTCGGGAGCCTCGCTTACTAGTGGGAGGGAGCCTCTGATGACGTCACCCGGCCTCGTGACCGCGCTCGGTGGGAGGGGCCTAGCAAATGATAGCTGCGGAGAGAGACGGAGCTGACTGTGACAGGGCAGAAGCGGGGAAGTGACGAAACTAGCGAATTCTGGAAAGTTCTGTTCAGCCTTGAAGGGAAAAAAAACATTTTTTTTTACAAAAGTTTTCAGAAAATTAAAGCAGAAATTAGAAAACAAAATGAATGATGGTCTCAGCCTTTGCTGAAACCACAAAGGTGCAGGTGCTGCACAGACGCAGAGAAGACTAATGAATGTCCATTTGATGTGTCCAAGGCCAGTGAGGACATTCTTCTAGGACAGCCATTTATATTGAGTGCATTGCACAACAGCACTTGGTAAACTGCTGGCCTAGCCGGTATTGGAGACTGGTGGCTGGTGTTTAATTTCTACCAGCACCTAGAAGAGCCAAGGAGGTGGGAGATAAACCTCCTTGCTACTAGCTGCTATATCTCAGGATGTATATCCCCTAGAGCCAGTGTTGGACTGGGGTGCCTACGGCCCACCAGTAAAATGTATTTCGGGGGCGCAACGTACAGATATATTCAAAGATTACCTGCTCACACAGCAGCAAGATTCTACCAGATGATTGAATATGGGGTCCCTGCAGCAGCTTTGAGAAGATAATTCTTGGGGAGAAGAGCATACTGGCTAGCTTTCCTTTATACCTAGAAGTCATCTCTGCTCTGATCATGTCTATAATAATAAACTGGGGAGTTTCTTTAATAATCTATCATGGTTTTTATATGAACATCGGCTGGTTGTGGTTCTGTACACTAAATATATGTATGCAGTGCAGTAAGTCTACTGTGCTATATGCAACTTGTGCAAGGGGTGGGAGACTAAGAGCCCACCATGCTCAGAGGCCCACCGGGGTATTCACCTAAACCCTCATGGGCCAGTCCAAGCCTGCCTAGTGCAGGGATGCTCAACCTGCTCCCTGGTTCTCCAGCTGTTGTAAAACTACAACTCCCACCATGTCCTGCTGTAGGCTTATAGTCGTAGGCTGCCTGGGCATGCTGGGAGTTGTAGTTTACAACAGCTGGAAGGCCACAGGTTGGGCATTCCTGACCTAGAGATATAAGCCTTGGTTGTAGTTTGCAAAAACCCAGGGGTCATTTACTTATTTGAAATACGTCTAAATTAGGTGTATTTCAGGTGCAGATGGCGGCGTAACTTCTCCCCGCTCAAGCCAGGTCTAAAAATATGGATGTTGCATGTTTTAAGCATGGAAAATGGTCTAAATGTAAGACAGCTCAGAAGCACCGAGTCTTAATAAATGGGCCCCAGTTTCTAAAAGATACAACATATCTTAGGCTATATGGCAGCCAGTACCATAATGCTGGCATTGTAATGTGTCAGCTTTAAAACAAGACCTGGATCATATCTCAAGGTGCTATAGAGTCCAAGATATTCCAGGAATAAGGACCTCTAAGTAAGCCAAGGTGAAGGAGGGGGGGGGAAGTGCTGACAGGCTGCAGAGAAAGCAGAGGCACAGATCCTGCAGGGAGAGGTACAGCACCTAGAGATATAAGCCAACACTTGTTTTAAATCTAAGAATTAGTTGGCACATCTTTCTCCAGACAAGATTTCTAAGACTGACATCTCAGACTTTAAAAGCTTGTCTTTTGTCTTACTTTTAAAACAAGACCTGGATCGTATCTCTAGGCGCTATACAGCCTGAGATATTCCAGGAAGAAGCACCCCTGAGCCAGGCGGGTGGAGGGGCAGAGAAGGTCTAGGCAGTAGGGGAAGTACTAACAGGCTGCAGGGAGAGGAGGAGAGTTAAGTGTACATGACCCCAGGCCAGGGGTAAGGCTTGCTTCACATTGGCATTTTTATTTTCATTATAGCAGAACAATGAAAATAATGGAAGCAGCATTTTTACCAGAGAGAAACAAGACACCATTTACTATAATAGGATTTGGTTTCCATGAGGAAAACATATAATTTTACCTGACAAAAAAGTGCAGTATGCTGCACTATTTTGCCACATATTTTTGATTAAATCTGCAATTGAGTCTCTTGACAGAGCCTGTTATTTAGATGTGAATGAAGCCTTACATGGACTTCTGTGCAAATAAAATCTGAGACATCAGAGCTAATGTTCTGTTCCGTCAAAGAACAGAGAAATGGAAAATATAATTTCTACTATAGGGAGCTTCACTTGAATGAGGACCCAAATATTCTGTTCTGTAACCTCTCTTAGGATTAACCAATCAATAAAAATAAATAAGCTATGTAATCAATTGCATTATGTGCTATGCAGGAAGTGATCTCCGTTTTCTGCCAGACATATTTCTACACAGCACTCTGTTCCTGAAAGTAGCGGCAATCATAACGGGGAATGGCAGCAAGTTCACGCTGAATGTTTTCCTTTAAATCTTCTACAGTGCCAGACTTGTTCCGTTAGACTTTTCCTTTGAGCATATCCCAAAGGAAGAAATTTGGTAATGTCAGACCTGGTGACCGTAGTGGCCAAAGCCCCTTTTGAAATTACCCTATTGCTGAAAAAGAACTCAATTTCTGCCATGTTCCTTTCTGATCTGTTACAAGTTGCTCCATCTTGCTGGAAGTAACCTTTCATTAAGTCACAATTATCCAGCTGATTGACAAACTGTTTCACGAACTGTTCAAAAATGTTTAGATACACAATGCACCATGAAAGTGCGCTGCTCAGTACTGTACAACACCATACTGATGAGAAGTCGAGTTACTGAGTGAAGAGTTATGGGGATATGCACCCAGAAGTCACAGACGCTTTCCGGCGCCTACCTCATCGCTCCAATGCAGGGGCATTCTGGCTTGTGTGAAGCTCCATATACTGAGGAGAACATTGTACATTGTACTGTTCAGATTACTTTGTCCTAGCCTGAATTTTTACTGAATATTCACAGCCTCTTTCGAGTGAATCTCCCTGTATTATTTCAGTGGCTTAATATTAGCATCAATTATGCACAGTGTGACTCCGGAAACATGGCGGGAAGAAGTGTTCCTCTTTTTTTTGTAACAATCTAATTTTTGTTGAAAACAGAAGATACAAAAAAAGTGAAACATTGTGTGAAACACAATTAGTCCAGTGATAATATCCATGAAAGGAATTCTAATTAAACAATCTCAAATTTCCGTCACAATGGGCTAATCTATCCAGCAAGGTCAAACATAACAACCAAATCAGCTGTCTGAATGTATGCATAAAAAGAGAAAGAAGAATAAAGAACAAGCTGCTAATGGTCCTAGTAGAGAAGAGAAAGAAAAGAAGAGGGAAAAGTAAAGTAGAAAAAAAGGGAGTGAGGGAGTGTATTATCGTGAATTCCGAGATTCAGAAAAAAATAGCCTTAACACGACTTAGGTGCGTGAAGAGTTTACTAAACTATGACAAAAAATCAGGGGCGTAGCTAATGGCTCATGTGCCCTGGTGCAAGAGTTTAGCTTGGACCCCCTTCCCTCAGTGCTTTGTGTGTCTTCTTATATGACACAAGGGTCTTTGGGCCCCCTAAGGCTCATGGGCTCGGTAGCGACTGCTACCTCTGCACCCCCTATAGCTATGCCCATGCAAAAAATATATATACAAAAAATAACATACAGAGTAAAGTAAGCAACAGTCACCAAAGCCGTGAACTGATGAGTGAGCTCCCCATCGACCAGTGCTTAACATCGCACCCAGCTGATGCCCACATAATACAAAAAGTGATGTTTGCAAGACACATCTTACCCTGATGATGCCCTCAATGGAGCTAAGCTCTTTGTTATATAGCTAAATATTTTCTAGCCTCCTGACCCCTCCTAAAGGTCTTCAGTGTGCAGTACTCAAGTACAGTTACTTCATACCTCAGGAACGCCAGTTATCATCATGTACCACTAACCAACTACGTTACAAAGAATTAAATGGGAAAGGACCTCTAAAATACCTTGCTATACAGGGAGGAAGGGGAGAATGTATGGGAGAAAGTTCTACCAATGACCGCTGTATTCCTTATCAAATTATTCTTCTTCAAGCCAAGTGACAAAATTGGTACTTTCTTTAAAGGTGACCGAGGTGAGTAATACCTTATCTGAAGTGTGTCTATCCTCGGCCATTAGAGTCTCCATAGGCTCCAATAGGTCCACCTGTGAGATCCCCCTAATAGAAAGAGGAGTAGGTGATTTTCAATCCCTGGGAAGTACAGTGCATGCTGCCGAGAAAAAATGACATAACATGCCTTTTTAACCGCTTGTTTGTCAAGTAATATCCAAGGCAGAGAATTTGGAGGGATTGTGGAAAAATTCTCTTGTAATTGTACCTACTGTTTGTGGAGCTTGTTACAGAACTAATCCACAACATGAGGCTTGTAGTGAATACATTGACAATGAAAGGGAAAGAAGGCTTTAAGGGTATCTGTTAGGGCGGGGGTAGGATAATGTTTAAAGCTTCCATTACTTAGTTGGCCAAACCTCTCAAACTCCCTAATTAGTATAGGTAGAGAAGTCTGGAAATTGGTCATGAACAGCAAAAGATCATCAGCGTAGGGGCAAGTTTTTTCTGGCCAAATTGAACCCAAATTATCTCTGGTGATTTACGGTGATTTGATGTCTGGCTTTATAAGGGATATGAGCCTATAATTACTGCATAGTGTGGTGTCTTTTTCCTGGTTTAGGCAGCACCATAATAGTAGCAGACAGTGTTTGCAAGGTGAATGCAGAAAATAAAGAATGGAATACCGCAGTCAAGAAAGGTAAGAGTGGGTCTGAGAATTTTTTATAGAATTGGTTCAGGAAACCTTCATGATCTGTGATCTTCCCATGTGGGGCTACTTTAATAGCAGCCAAAACCTCTGAGTCAGAGAAGGCCATATATCCAAGAGTAATGTCTCTATGGCTGTCAGAGCAGGGAGAAAAGTGTTGGCAGTACAAGAATCTACTATATGCTAGAACTCCTGAGGCATACGCGCCAAGAGGCCTCCTATGTTTTAAATGATCTTGTACTAGTCCCTGAAAGAGTCAACAATATCAGGTGGAGTGTGTTTTGCATCTCCTGTTGCAGTTTTAATCATGGGAACAAACGTATTGCCAGGGCGAAGTGGAGAAATCTAGCAAATGCACTACCACATTTATTGGAAAACTCATAAAAGAAGCATCTGGTATGGTCATGATCAAGTTTTGCTAGAAGAGCATTTCTGGTTTCGCAGAATCTTCTAGCTCTTTAATCTGAGACTGTAATTGTTTAATGGCAAAAGCTTGTTCTTTTTCAAAATGAAGCCCTGTTGTATACTGTAAATATGCCTCTGAGGAGGCTTTTCAATGCTTCTAACGAACGGGTAATGGAGTAGAGTCAGAAGCATTGTGAAGCCTCCCGCTCAAGTCCCCATGACCAAGAGAGTAACGTAGCCTAAGAAAAGGTAACAGGTTAGGAAGAGAAAATAGCAGGAAATAAGTGGTAAGAGATCCAGAAAATCTGAGAGGCCTAATATGACAAGCTCTCTCATCAGTTTGGCGTACGCTCTGTCCAAGTTCCCATCAGTACATCTCCTTCTGGTGTGGAAACTACTATCTGGACCTTATTAAATGGGAGCTAAGTATCTTTTTCTTTCCTTATTACTATCTATGTTGCATGATCTTACTATTACCTCCTGATGAGGCGCTAGTGCGGTAGAAATGTGTCGGGGTTATGTGTTTTCATACATCATTACTATATCTTTAGTATCCTTCCATGAGCATCCCTAGTGACTATCTTTACTGGTTCTTCCTATGGTATTGGATATAGGGCAACTTAGTGGAACAACATATTTAGGTACATGGGACAGGGCACCCCACCTTTAGGAGGTGTCCCTGGGCTGAGTAAGCCATCGGGTTAGAATTAGGGACAGATTCTTAATCCCTTCTATATCAACTAACCCATGTACCCCTACCATTATTTTTCATTTATCCCTCCTTCTGGATCCCTGGTGGAAAAAATCTATTTTTTGTTTGTCTGTGAGAGTATCTGACACGGTATTCGTCTGGGTATATGATTCACGTTAGGGCTTTTCTTGGCCTATTACCCATGTAAAAATTAAAGGTACTTTTAATACAGCACGTTTAACTTAGATGTCTAATATAACAAGCCCCTAAAGGGAACCTGTCATCAACTTTATGCTGCCCATACTAAAGGCAGCATAAAGTAGAGACAGTTGAGTTGATTTCAGAGGTCTATCATTTAAAAGTTAAAAGTAAGTAGATGCCGAACACCAACATCACAATCATTGCAGACTGGGCCTGGAAAAAGAGTCATTAGAGAGAAAGCTAGCACTCGCTCACGGAGTTAGTTACGGCAGGAAGGAGCGCTGCTCCACGTAACATGAGCCGAAGCCCGCGAAGAGGAGGCGGCGGGCGGGCCGTAAACACCGAAGATACTAATACGATAGGATCCAGCCAGGCAATACAGACCTTCTCCCAGGTAAGAGCGAATCACTAGTTATACATTTGTCATCAAAAAGTCTTGATAGTGATCAGATGAGGGCACTGCAGAAGGGATTGTCGTTTAGCCCAACTTCCAGTTTTGACAGTTTTCAACTAGACATAGACTTGCAACAATTCTTTCAGAAGATTAGACTAAAGGCACATTATTCTGAACCCAGGATGGGAGATGTAACTGACACAGTTCAGAGCAATGTACTGTAAGTGGCGATATATTAAATCTAAAAGATCTGGGACTGTGGTGGCCAGGTATTAGAACTATATTATCTTGTTAGCAGAGGTCAACATATGGTGATGTTTATTTTGTTTATCTAATCTATCTATATTATACATTTGTCTATTCCTAAGCTATAAAACCCCTGATAAACCGTGCCCAATTGGAAACGCGTTGGGTGGGTGTAATTGGCGCTGGGATACATCATATCCCGCTATATTATTAACCTCACAAGGAGAGAAGGTTGTATCTCCCATGTGAGAAAATACATTTTGTATATATCATAATTGGTATCTGAGATAACTATTAGTAAGTTGGTACGCTGATTTGTGTATTTATTAAGATATAGAGACGTGACTGCGACCTACGGACTAAGACTGGTATTTATCACTTGGTGCTGGATCTATCCTGTGTCAGGGACAAACTAGGGACATCAGGAGGTTCCTGACACGGGATCGCCCTATCAGGGCGGCCATTTCGCTTTTTAGGCAGGGAATCTAGTGCTAGGGTAAGTGGCAGGGCTAGTTCCTATTCTCACCCCATCACATACCTTACCATCTAGAACCCACAAACACATTTAGGGTGAAGAAGTAAATTGATTACACTTTAACTGAATTAATAAAAGTTATATTTTAGTGATTATCTCTGTGATACTATCCTTTAAACTAGGAAGTGCTGAACGTAACTGAAAATATCTAAACCAAGATAAGTTGTGTATATTCACCTCTCGTGATAGCTCCAAAAGTGAAAGTATATCTCCATTTCTCACCACCTGTGCAAGATAAAAAATATTATTTTTTTGCCAGTATAGTTCTTTCGCTAATTCGTCTAGCTCCTGTAGATAATAAATATACCAGAGGGGCATACAGCAAAGTGATCCCCTTATTCCCATCCATCTTCTAATAGTACCCCATGCATTAGTAAATAACTTTCCAAATTCTCTATACTCCTGTTGGGCGTTACTCAATCGACCAGACTCGAGTAAAGTAAATATATTATCATATCCAAATCTCTTAACCAAGATTCTACAGTTCTACTACTAAAAGTGGGCTTTTCTCCCAGTTACAGTATAACCATAATTGTGAGACGATAAAATATCCCTTAAGGTAGGGGAGGTTTAATCCTCCCCATTCTATCGGCTTACAGAGATATTACATTTTAAATCTTACCCGTTTACTTCCCCGAAGTAAATCATTAATAATTCTGTTAATTAGTTTATAAAAAACGTATTCTCAATCCATATTGGGGGATTCCTAAAAAAGGAGTTGAGGTAGCATCACCATTTTAACCAGGGACATTCTATCAGCTTTAGATAGTGGAAGTCGAAGCCATACCATGATTTTGGATCTCAATTTACTCAACAATGGTATCAAATTAAGCTGTACAAAACCTTCAATCTTGGGAGATATCATGATGCCCAAGTATTCAAATTAATCCACAATCTTCAGAATATTCAATGGGCCCTCATTAGAAAATTGACAGCTATCTAACGGCATGATAATAGTTTTTGACCAGTTAATATCAAAACCCGAGACTGCACCAAAGGAGTTAACTATACAAATGATTCCTGGAAGTGAGGTATTGGGGTGATTTACAAAAATAGTACATCATCCGCATATAAAGAAATGTGGTCCTTTCCTCCTAGTGTCCCAAATCCTTCAATCCCAACCTCTTGTCTGACCCTAGCAGCGAGTGGCTCCATATAGATATCAAATAATAATGGGGAGAGTGGACAGCCCTGATGGGTTCCCCTACTCAAAGAGAAACTCCTTGTCAGGTCCCCAATAATATTCAATCTCGCCTTAGGAGACTTGTACAAAGTCTTAATCATATTTAAAAATCTAGACCCGAATCGCATTTTCTCCAAAACCTTCCAGAGGAATCCCTACTCGACTCTCTAAAAAGCCTTAGAGGCATCCAAAAGCCTTAGAGAATAGAGCGGGAATCCCCTTCCAAGGGACTGTATGTTCGCAAACAAACTATGTAAATTGTAGTGAGTACCCTTATTGGGAATAAACCCATTCTGGTCAGGATGTATAACAGCTGATATCACCCTAGAGAGCCTTGTAGCCTGAATCCTTGAAAAAAGTTTCAAATCCGTATTTAATAAAGAAATCAGCCTATATGACCCCATATCTAAGGAATCTTTCCACTTTTTCAATAATAATATTATAACAGCTTCTGTCATTGACTCCGGAAAGCTCCCGTCTTCAAATTATTCAATAAACACCATCAAAAGCCAGGGGAAAATAGCCTCCTTATATTTGCGATAAAATTTATATGGAAGTCCATGTGACCCAGGAGACGAGTTTCCTGAACAGTCCTTTAAAGCTGCTTCTAGCTCCAAGAGAGAAAGATCTAAATCGAGAGATTCTCTTTGGGCATCCATCAGAACTGGAAGTGAGATAGACTCCAAATATGAATCCATCAGTTCCTCTGAAATTCATATATTTCCGAAAAATATTTCAAAAAAGTTCCCTTTACAGTATCCTGATTTTCTATAATTGTACCTTCAGGTGAACTAATACTACTTATCTCCTTCTTTTGGTCCTGGTTAGCAATTACCCTAGCCAGCAATTTCCCCGGTCAAACTGCTTCAGAAAAATATTTTTGTCCCTTAAAAAAAAGTCTCTGTTGAGCCTTCTGCAGGAGAGAATTTGCATACACCTGACTTACAATCTGCATAATTTCCCTATTTTCCAATGTTTTATTCCTAGAAAATTCATTAATGCTAATTATCGCTGCTTGCTTTAAGTCCCCCTCTTTCTTACCATAACCATTTCTTAAATTAGAGATATTACTGATAAATATCCCCCTCATAAAGGCCTTAAATGTATCCCATACCAGTTGAATTTTCACTGAATTATAGTTTCTATCCCAAAACGAGACTATCTCCTGCTTCAGCAGTTCATGATTGACCCTTATACATATCCAAAGAGGATTCAATCTGAATAAAGGTCTTGACCTACATTCATTGAAAACCATGGTTAACTCAAGAGAATAAGGTACATGGACCGATAAAGACCTGGCCTTGTATTTTATCCATAAAGGTCAATAAACAATTAATAACATAAAGAGAAAAAGGGGGGGGGGGGGCAGTATAAATGAAAGCCAAAATATCCTTCCAAAAAGCTTCCCATAAAGAAAAACATATCTCCCTTGCTTGTCAATAGAGAATGACTCGCAGACAAATTCAATACCCTTATGAATTAAAACTGTAACTCCTCTGGAATAAATAGTAGAGATGGAATGATAAGTCTGCGCAGCCCATCCCCTACCCGACCGCAGGACCATCTCTTCTGTAAGATGAGTCTCTAGCAGGCAGACAATAGCTGTTAAATATCTCTGCACCAAAACAAAGACCGCCTGCCTATTAAGCTTATCTCCAAGACCCCGAACATTCCAAGTTAATATTCCCACTGGCTTCATATCAGCTGACAGACTCCCCTAGTGGGAAAACTATTCATTCTCCCAACCCCCTCCCACCCAATCTGGAAGACGCATTGCAATCCCTCCCACAGCCCTTCCCACCAATCCTTTTGATCCACCACATTCCTACAACAGATCTCTCGACTATGACCCACCCACCCCTCACCCATCCCCACCACTATAACAAGAAACCGCTACTTAATTATAGTTCCTGTTAATCCAGTCTGTCACAGATTCAGTAGTGTCAAAAAATTTGTTCCATCATTACATATTATCCGCAATTTAGCAGGATAAATAAACGAATACTTAATGTCCTTTTCCTGCAACCGTTTTTTTACTGCCATAAAGCTATGTCTCCTTTCTCGAATCTCTTTAGAGAAATAGGGAAAAATGGCAGTTTTCTCCCATTGTATGGAATATGGGCACACTCCCTCACTCTTCTCAAAATCATATCTCGAGAGGCAAGTATCTTCGCCAGAAGTGCTCGTGGCTGTCTTCCAGGAATTGGTTTTCCCCGGGATCTGATGTACCCTCTCCACCAGGAATACTGAGGAAAAATGTTGACTTCCAAACTTCTCCAAAATTAGAGTCTGTATTATTTCAATAGCATCTTTTCCCTCAGTACCTTCAGGTAAACCCAAAATTTTCACATTGCATGTCCTTGACCTGTCCTCCAAGTTCACCAACTTTTTTTTTGCATGCTAACTTCCACCTGCAGCATGGAAATATCAGATTTAAATGTCTTAGCTTCACTCTCCAAAACCCCAACCAACTTCTCTATAGTTGAACTTGTAACTCTGTCCCGTATTTTTGTAACATCGTCCCTTATCTCCATTTTTTTACTGCAGCCAAAATTTCCTTCAGTGGAGAAGGTTCAGCATTAGACAAGGCATTTATTTCTTCCCTCTCCGCCCCTTGTCCTGAACGACATCATCCACCATTTCTTCCATTCTCGATCCCATATTCTTTTTAGCACTAGAGTCCTGTAACCCTTTTCGTCCTGTTCTTGTAGTTACACTTGGGGATTTTAAAAATGATACATTTTTGGCGAATCCAGTGATTTCTGCCCCATTTTCAAGGACGCTTGATACCCTGATCGCCTATTCTGTTTCGGCCCCATTTTATTATTTTTTTTCCCCTCTCCTAACCTTTATCTTTTCTCATTTTGTAGGGAATTTTTTTTCTTTTCCCTTCCCTCGTTTGCAGTTATACTTTACTCTTCCGTCAATCTTCTTATACTATACAAACAGGCCCCCACGATTCATCCACTGCCAGAGAAACTTAAGTCCAATAACAGGATCAAGGAGGGCACAAACATTGAAAATGCAGAGATAAAGATAGATCGATATTTCAGCATCCGCAATGGAGACCAGGGGGGAAAGAGAGACATAAAAAAGAAGTGACTAGCTACAAGAACAGGGGGAAGCCAGGGAGACAACTGTATAAACCTCGTCAAACCTTTCTTCAGGAATCAGCATCACCAAGAGGCAATGAGCGACGACCCCAGGGAACGGAGAGCAGTAGGCGGCAAATTCAAATCAGGGTTCACCAAGGATCGCGAAGCGGAAACCCAAGGAGCAGGGAGCGGTAAATGACAGGCGGCAGAGTCGGACATGACCAGAGGGAGCCAACAGGGGCCCGACACACCGCCTATCCACGCGTTACCAGTCAGACATCCAGCTCTCAAAGCACAGCCCTTCCACCGATCAGCTATATCTTCAGCCAGTACATTTCACTCCCGGCGATCAGGAGCAGCTCCGTTGTGCGGGCAGAAAAGGACCAAGCGTGGTGGGGTGAGAAGCATGGGGGGAGGGCGCAACACAGCGCCTCGCCTATGTCATCCAATGTTTTTTTTTTCAGATATTAAATGTGTGTATTGTAATGTAAGTTTCACATTTTTTAATTACAACACAGACGCCTCTGTTAAACTCTAGCATAGAGGCAGGGCAGAGTGCTGTTACATTTCTGTGTTTGTATGTATATGTATATTTTGCCATGGCTACGTGCACCTGCATACAGGGACATGCTGACTGACCCCCTTTCCTTTTTTCCGTGTAGCATACACTGTAGGTGTGGCAACCTCCATTCAGTCGTGCACACCTGACTAGTTTGTCTGCCCTAGAGGCTGGTTTTAATCAGAGTAAGTATAAAACTGAATTTGCACTCATAGGACCTACTAGTAGCCATTTGACTCCAGGAGAAGTACATAGTGGGCTCAGCATGCATGTTGGTACCTGCATCCCTAGATTTAATAGAGGCTGTTATGGCACCAAAAATGGGTAAATAAGCAGGGTGGATCCAGCATGCATGCTGAGCCTGGACTCCTGGAGTTTATGTGGCTGTCATGGCCCATAACAGGTAGGATTTAGCATTAGGACCACTCAGAGAGGCGGCCTTAGCGCGGTGAGTGGCTTATTACTTTTTGATCAAAATGTACACTGACGCCTCTGTTAAACTCTAGCATAGAGGCAGGGCAGAGTGCTTGTTGCAGAGTGTAACTGATCGGCGGGCACCCGACTGGGTACCTCCGTTGAAGGATGCTCCTAGCGATTCTTGAGGATTCCAAGCACTCTAGCCGACACCACAACCACCAAATCGGAGAAGCATATGAATGCTCTCAAGCATATGAATGCTGTAAACAGCCGAATAGGAAAAACCATACGAATAGGTTTACACTCCTAGCAGTCAAACTGGAACAGCATACCATAAATCCTCCCCCAATAACGAGACAACACTTCGTTTTGAGGGTCAAGCAGGAACTGACTGTACTGGCACATACAGCCTCTTTTATTCACAAACCACAAACAGCCCTGCCCACAGGGTTTTGAAATACAAAATTCACCCAGATACGTTCAGTACTTTGGAAGATACGGTTTAATGCAGATTCCGCGGAACATATACAGGCTATATGAAAAATAATTACTTTTAAATGTGTCCCCTGTTCTGTAGTTTAAAACTACTGAATGATATCTTTGTGCACCAAATACCGGCGAGATGGCACCGTGTAGAAAAGTCAAAACAGTGTCTGTGAGTTAAAATGGCCGCCATCCATTGTTCTCACCATGTGCTTCATCTATTGTTCTCACCCTGTGTCTCTGATACATGAAATGGTAGCCACCCAGTAACTCCACAGTATGTCCCCAGATGGTTCTTAAAGGGCCAGCAGCAGCATAATAAAATACAATATGCCCAAATGCTGGTTTAAAAGGGTACAATCTCCCAGGGCCATGTATTTCTTAAGTGCTCATTACCATCTACTTTGGAGTAAATGTTAGGTGCCTCCCTTACAGAGTTTTTCAAAAATAGCATTATACTCAGTAGGATCTGTTATTTTCTGTTCGTGTCAGTTATTTGCTGAATCCTGCACATCCATTATTTCTGTTTTGCTGCTACTAAAAACGGAGCTCAAGAACGAATACTGTGCATATGTGAACTTGCGTGAATTCTGGCAGGCTGTTCTCTGCAGGAACATTGGGTATGGCCACACGGAGTGGCTGTTATATGGTCAGGTTGTGACTGTGCTACGGTCAAGGACCGATTCAAAAACCGAGTGGCCAATTTGCTGTTGCTGACATTATTTTAATCTAGAAGACTGCACTGTATAGTCAGTCTTCATTATTAATGGATACGCATTACTAAAAGTGCAACATGGCCATTTACCCGACTTACTATACAGTGTGTTCTTCAACAGTAAACTGAAAGTAAGATGTTACAAATTGGCTGCGCGGTTCTTGTCAGCAGCATGACCGCAAATCCAACTGTATCACGGCCGCTCCGTGTGGCCATACGCATGGACTAAAGCAGAGGCGGACACAGACATTAGAGGGCCCCTGTGCAAAGAATGTGCCTGCGCCCCCACACCCCCCATACAAAATTCGCAATCTAACCAATTCTATCCTAACATTATATACAGCAAAACAAAACATACAGGGTAAGGCTACTTTCACACCTGTGGCAGTACGATTCGGCCTCTTAATCCAGCAGAAAATGCAAGGAGAAAATGCAAGGAATCGGCCAGACACAAACCACAGCATGCAGCGGTTTGTGTCCCTCTGATTCTCTGCATTTTTGCAGGATTATGGCCAGATCTCTGCTGTACCCCATTGTAGTGCTGGATCCAGTGAATTCCAGCTGGCTGTTCCAGCTGGCTGATAAACCTCCTGAAAATACTAGTTACACAGATAGTGCCCCCTTCAATAATTATTGGAACACAATGCTCTAATAAATAACTGCACCCAGAAAATAGTGTCCCTGACACTAATGGTGTAAACATAATGTGCCCCAAAAAGAACTGTGCTAAGCTGATACTGTGACAGGGTGCCCCCACAGTAATAGTGCTCCCGAAAATCCCAACAATAGTAATAATTCTGTGCTAGAGTGCACTTAGTGGTAATAGTTCCCCTACAGTGCCCCCAACAGTAATTGTGTCCCAAAAGTAATAATGCTTCCATAGTCCCCCTGTTGTAATAAAGCCCACCATAATGCCCCTGGTAGTAATAATACTCTTTATAATGTGTGAAAAACAACCCCTTATAATGTGCGCCAGTAAAAAAAATACCCCGTTGTGTGGCGGTAAAAAAAAATATCTCCTCTTAGCGCCCCAGTAGAGCCAATGTCCCCAGAGTGCCCTCATGTGTTCCAATCACCCGTACTGTGTGCCACTAAAAAAAACACTTTTAGTGCCCCCAGTTGAACCCATAGTGCCCCTATAATTTGTGCCAGCGTAAAATACTCCTATATAGTCCTCCAGAAGATGCCCCCATAGTGCTCCTCCCTCATAGTGTCCTCCATAAAGTGTCAGTATAAAATGCCCCTATATACTGCCTCACATAGATGCCCCCATAATGGTCCTCTTCCCACTTCTCCATAGTGGCACCAAAATGTCCCTATATAATTCCCCCATAGTGCTCTTCTCCACTTCTCTATAGTGCCCCCCATAATGCGTGCCAGTATATAGGGCCCCGAGTAGATGCCCCCATAGTGCTCCTTTCCCACCCACTTCTCCATAATGCCCCCCATAATGTGTGCCAGTATATATGGCCCCCAGTAGATGCCCCATAGTGCTCCTTTCCCTCCCACATCTTCATAGTGCTCCCCATAATGTGTACCAGTGTATAGTGCCCCCCCATAATATGTGCTAGTATATAGGGCCCCCAGTAGATGCCTCCATAGTGCGTCTTTCTCCCCACTTCTCCAGAGTGCCCCCCATAATGTGTGCCAGTGTATAGGGCCTCCAGTAGATGCCCCCATAGTGCCCCCATAATATGTGCCAGTATATAGTGCCCCCAGTAGATGCCCCCATAATGCTCCTTTCCCCCCTTTTCCATAGTGCCCCCCATAATGTGCCAGTATATAGGGCCCCCCGTCCCTCTTTTTGCCATACTATACTAAAAATAATGAAAAACTCACATACTTACCTCCATGCTGCTTTCATTGATGTGATGCAGGCCTCTTCCATTCTGTGTCCCTCGGTGTACGGCTCAGGCAGCGCGATGCAGACATCGTGCCGCCTGTACCGGCCATTGATAGGCTTCAGACACTAGGCCTGCAGCCTATCAGAGGAACGGGCAAGGGAGATGCATCTCCCCTGCCCCGTTGTCCTGAGGACAGCGATACAGATGAATATAGAGATGAGCGCTTCACAATGGAAGCGCTCATCTCCACTCTATGCTTTCCTGCTGCCTGTGAGAAAGGTCCCCCGTCCCGCACTAAACCGGCTGCACAGGCTGTATGTCCACCCCTGGACTATATGACCAAAGACGGGCTTACTGACTCAAGAAAACCCCCAAAAAGTGCACATCCACAAATATAAAAGCATGTCATTTTATTAAACCATAAAGACACACAGACAGCTTTAAAAATTGTATACAATAGACCAAGTGCTGGTACAAAATAAAACCAGACACACACACAGTTCCCACCAGAGTCCACAGATAAGGACACAAGGTAAAAGTTCAGGTTAAACAATAACAAATAGTGCCAAACTGAAGGGTCTGATTACAATCTGCAATACAATAGTTATGCTATGGCATCAAGACACCTAATACCTGTTGATGTACAGCAAGTAAACCTGGACCTACACAGGTGGGCCTGTAGCAGACAAGTAGTGCCCCACATGTATCACCGGTAGCGTCCGGCTTCCTCAGGGGTGACTGTTTGTGTGTCCCAGGGTGCTTTGTATATCATTGTAATTATTGAGTAATAGTAATTAATCAATACTTAACATAAATCACCTAAAGAGAAGGGAAAAATGCACGCCCGTCATGTCTCCGGCGTCACACAAAGTGCACAGCGTGTGCGCCGGTGGTCACTATGGATAGATGTAACAAGTCATGTGATAATAGAGTCACATGACACAGAGGAGTGCCTTGCCTAATAGTGGAACGCACAATGGTTCCACAGGCAGTGCGGTCACATGGGAGACTGGATAGTGCCACTATATCTACAAGTCTAAACTAAAAAAATATATACTGTATAACGCCGGCACAAAGCGCAAATGCGCTACCATCAAGACGTAAAGAGTAAGACATATGTTGCAACATTGGTGTGTATCGATGACTACTGTATATTCACATACAATAACAACAAGAGGAAACATATGGATGAATAAATACATAACTAATTTCCTATAGACAATGATAATACATTCAGAATGTGTGTGTATACAAGAAGTTTTTATATGTACAAAAGTGCAACCCTAATAGTGCAATGAATAGATAAATAGGATTGTACATAATGAATTATATTGGATCACAAAACCATGATTAACCTAATATTTAAAAATAAATACCATAAATAACACACAAAAAAATTCTTATATGAAGTGCATTTCAAATAATAAAATAAATAAATATAATTATACATAATTAATTATACTTAATCACAAGACCATAATTAAACCAATAAAATACCATAAAAACACAAAAATACAAATATACATAATTTGTCATAGATCAAAGTGACATCATATCATCTAATGAAAAATACAAAAGGAAGGAAAAACAATAATTAAAAAATGTACGATAATCCCAAATTGTAAGAAAGATCAAAACATAATTAATTAAAATAATGAGATAAATTATATCTATAATTTTTGGCCAATAAATACTGTAAATATGACTGAATTCATAACTACCATATCCATATATAAGGCATTATGATATCACCCAATAGATAGTACAATGATAACACCAGTCCCTAATGTGGTTCGCACTGCGCAAAAGTGTGTGACACCAGAGGCATGACGGGAGAAAAAAATATTTTCTACCAATTTATTTCCTAATAAAATAAATATATAGTATACATCGCGACACATCGTGGAAGATGAAAGCATGGGACTGAGTAAAAACACAATACATAATACATGTGATAATGACAAATAATATACATAGTTACATAGTTCATACGGTTGAAAAAGACACAAGTCCATCAAGTTCAAGGTGGGGACGTGAATCCCAGAAGGAAGTGAGACTCAGATTTCTACACATTTTCATAAGCATTAATGTACTTTTAAGAATTCATCTAAACCCTTTTTAAAACTGTCCACTGTTCCTGCTGTGACCACGTCCTGAGGAAGTCTATTCCACAGATTCACAGTTCATACAGTAAAGAAGTTTTGACACTTCTGGAGACTGAACTTTTCTTTCTCCAATCGGAGGCTGTGCCCCCTTGTCTTTTGAGGGCATTTTACATGGAACAGTTTTTTTCTCCGAATTTTTGTACGGCCCATTTATATATTTGTTGAGGTTGATCATGTCCCCCCTTAGATGTCTCTTCTCAAGACTAAATAAATTCAATTATTTTAATCTTTCTTCATAACTAAGACCCTCCATGCCCCATATCAGTTTAGTCACTCTCGTCTGTACTTTTTCCAGCTGCAGAGCGTCCTTTCTATGGACTGATGCCCAGAACTGAACTGCATATTCCAGATGAGGCCGCACCAATGCTTTGTAAAATGGTAATATCACAGCCTTGCCCCACGAGTCCATGCCTCGTTTAATGCATGACAATATCCTGGTGGCCTTAGAAGCAGCTGATTGACATTGTATGCTGTCATTTAATCTACCATCCACAAGGACACCCAAATCTTTCTCTATAAGTGACTCTCCCAGTGTTACATCACCTAGGACAGTGATGGCCAACGTTTTAGAGACCGAGTGCCCAAATCGCAACCCAAAACCCACTTACTTATCGCAAAGTGCCAATGGCAAGCGGACCAGATGTCCCAGACTGGCAATGATCATGTGCAGGGGAGCACGCAACATCATAGGTTACTGTGATGCTGTGCATGTTGGGCTGCATATGTAAATGGGACAGCGATACTCCTGTCTATTACATGTGGGCTACTGTGCGCGTGCCGACAGAGAAGGCTCTGCGTGCCCTCTCTGGCACGCGTGCAATAGGTTCGCCATCACGGACCTAGGACATATGATGCACGGAGATTATTACTACCAAGATGCATAACTTTACATTTATCCACATTGAACCTCATTCTCCAAGTTGATGCCCAATCACTCAGAGTGTCCAAGTCAGCTTGTAGTATATGGACATCTTCAATAGACTGTACAGTACTACATAGCTTAGTATCATCTGAAAATATAAAAATGGTGCTATTAATCTCGTCCTCGATATCATTATATAAATAAATAAATAAATAAATAGATTAAATGATAGAGGACCCAGCACTGAACCTTGGGGTACACCACTTATAACCCGGGACCATTCTGAATAGGAATCATTGACCACAACTCTCTGGAGCAGGTCCTTCAACCAGTTTTCAATCCAATACATAATAATGTGATATAGATCCAATGTATGTGAATGCTGGAGACCAAAAATGAAATGAAATCCATAGTTGAAAGTGAGTGCCGACAGAATCAAATCCATTGTACGAAACTTGTGCAAAATATGCCTTTTTTGTAGGCATATTTATGCCTACGAATAAATCAAATAAATACATCTATCTATATATAAAGAATAACTTATATATGTGTGTGTGTGTGTGTATGTACAGTATGTATGTCCCGCGATCATAAATCACTGCAAAAGGTGCACCACAATAATATGCAACTGACAATATTGGCCAAACGCTCACACTAATGTTAAAAACTGAGACTTTAGCCAATATCTTGCAGTCAGGAACATATCGGAGCCCAAGGCACCCCGTCAAGGTATCTCAGTGTGGCATAGGTCCTACCGCTAACCTTCCCACAGTGTGTGAACAGAGTCTGATAGGTGCTGAGGTCCGAATCACAGCCAAGCTCCCACATACCACATAGTAAGATCACTAATAGAATGGGAGGGTAGGTGGAGGCTGCGAGCTCCACCTATAACAGGCCAAGTGACACAGGCTACCAGGTGCACGGAATGTTACCAACGATAAACTATGGCACATTCCATATATATCAAGAAAAAAATCACAGAAAGAAGTGGCCTAAATGGGAGGAAGTGCTCAAAACCCCAAACACTGTAGGGTGTTTATACCCGGGAGCAATCCCTCCGCATGTGATCCGCTGCTAACGGCAATCCCCAGCAAAAATGCATACAATGGAGGATGTTGGCAACGGACTACATGCACCACAAAAACATCCGACACAAGATGGAATAATGTGTGGAGTTTGTATGCTCCAACAGTTTTTGCTACACACATATCGTTCTGTAACTCAAAAACTCATCTATCAATTTCTACTAAACTCGGTACACATATTACTTCCTATTTGGGAAAGAATACTGTGGAGGTAACATGCCGGCACACAATGAGTTTCTGTCTGTCCCGACATCTGTCTGTCTGTTCTTTATGCGCGACTAAACGACTGGACCGATCTTCACCAAATTTAGAACATAGGTACATCAAGTGTCCGGGAAGGGTTTAGACCGGGTCTGCTATACATACGGTCACATGTCCCTTATCAGCCAATAGAAACTCGCAGGCCTTTAGTCTCCACATACACACAGTTTTACTCCAGGTTTCCTTAACTACCCAGCCATTTTTCTTCACTGCTGTAGGTCAGCTTTAGGCTAGGGCTACACGACGACATGTGTCGCGCAATAATAAGCCGCACGACACATAGGGCACAACACCAATGCCTATCATTATAAAAATGGTTGAGACAAAATGTCGCGCGACAAATGTCGCCGTGTAGCCCTAGCATTAAAGGGGCAGGGCGCTTTGGAGGTCACTGTTAAAGGGGCGGGCACTGTGGAGGTCACTGTTAAAGAGGCGTTCACTGTGGATGTTACTGTTAAGGGGCAGGCCACTGTGGAGGTCACTGTTAAAGGGGCGCACACTGTGGAGGTCACTGTTAAGGGGAGGGTCCACTATTAAAGGGGCAACTGCTGTGGAGGTCACTGTTAAGGCAGCAGGATGCTGTGAGGTCACTGTTAAGGGAGCGGGGTACTGTGGAGGTCACTGTTACGTGGGTGGGCCCCTGAGGAGGTCACTGTCAAGGAAGTGGGATGCTGTGAAACTCACTGTTAGAGGGGCGGGCTGGGCTGCTGTGATGGTCAAAGCTAAGGGGATGGGCTGCTGTGGAGGTCCCATTTTAAGGTGGCAGGGCACTGTGGGGGGTCAGTTTTAAGGGTGGAGGACTGTGGAGTTCACTGTTAAATGAGCGGGGTGCTGTAGAGTTCACTGCTATGGGGGATAATGTCGATATCCTTTAACGACACACACAAACATTAAATGAAATAGATGAAATATACCCGTGTGAAGCCGGGTCCGTCCGCTAATAAATATATATATATATATATATATATATATATATATATATATATATAGGCTTCCCATTACATCAACCTCTTAGGTTTTAACAGTGCTTTTTTTTATAAGGGGTTGGCCCATTTTGACATCACCAGGATATAAACCCAATGTGTGGTATGGATCCAACAGGTGATATCCATACCTATCACACATTGGGGCCGAATCCTTGTTATATGCCCCCAATGTCATACATGGTCCAATGTCTAGTTTAATTTTTAATTGCAATACTATCGTTTCATTGCATTGTTTGATAGTAATGAGGTATTAGAGGGTATTTAATGGCAAATTCTAAATTTCATTTAAAAATGGAAACAAATTAGTTTATAAATTTAATAAAAACAACAACAACATTACAGTAGGAAATTAAAGTTGAATTTGGGCAGGAAAAACACCCCAGCCCGCAAGCCCACGTCAAGGGTCCTCATTTTCTTGCAGGTCCTTACTCTAACTAAACAACAACTAGAATACTAACTAAACTAAACAAACTGATCAACAATAGTGTTCAGAGTCAAGTTAAAATTAGCAACTGCCATGAATTGCTTCAATCTGCCTTGACAATGCTCCCTCCGGGCTGCTGAAATAGTCCGCATAGAGGAGGTTGAGGAGGTTGAAAAGCTGCAAAATAAAAGATGAACACAAAGTGTGAATAGTTTCAGATATGGGTTCTTACCTCAAGGTGACGATTAGCCTTTCCTCAGGTGATATGCTGCGCCAGGACGAAGAGACTCCAGCAGGTGGTCAAAGGTGGATACCGACATCCGGCAAAATAATTCAAATTTCTCTGGGTGGTGTCTCAGGTTGGCGTACATAGTATGGAAATAGCTCTTCCTACACCGTTGTGAGAAAAAACAGAAGACACACAGAAACATTATGCCCTTATTAGGCCTCATGTACACGACCATATGTATTTTGCGGTCCGCAAAAAACGGATCTGCAAAAAAACACGGATGACATCTGTGTGCATGTTGTAGTTTTATTCCGGCCGCCTCTTGGCATGTTTGCCGTGCTGCCGCCGGAACTCCGGCCTGCCCCCATTATAGTCAATGGGGCCGGAGGCGGACCTTCGGCCCCACGCACGTACTAGCGGTAGCATGGATACGGCAGGCTGTTCACCCACCAGAGCTCTTTGCCACTAGTGTGAAACTAGCCTTAGCCTGAGTTCACACTTCAGTTATTTGGTCAGTTATTGTGAGTAGGATGAGCGAACCCAACTGTATAGTTCGGGTTCATACCGAATTTTGGGGTGTTCGTGACATTGACCCGAACCCGAACATTTACGTAAAGTTCGGGTTCATTGTTCGTCGATTTCTATGGCGCATTTTGAAAGCCTGCAAAACAGCAAATCAACAAGCGTTATACTACTTGCCCCAAGAGGCCATCACAGCCATGCCTACTATTGGCATGGCTGTGATTAGCCAAGTGCAGCATGTGACCCAGCCTCTATTTAAGCTGGAGTCTCACGTCGCGCCGCACGTCACTCTGCTCTGATTAGTGTAGGGATAGGATGCAGCTGCTGTTAGGGCGAGATTAGGCAGGGATTAACTCAGTACTGGATTGGATAAGAGGTCGTAGGCTACCACCTCTTATCCAATCCAGTACTGAGCCACGCCCCTGAACTGATCACATGACGGTGACGTCACCCCAGGTCCTTAGTGTTGTCCAAGGTTCGTGTTCATTGAAGAATCCCCTTATGGATTCCAAATGCCGTTATGGTCCATGGTAGCGGAATCCATAACGGGATGCTTCGATAACCCGAACCCGAACTTTGGACGCCGAACTTAAAACACAAGTTCGCTCAACTCTAGATACTAACTGTATCAAATTTATTGGAATTGAGCATATTCCACACCCGCAGAGAGGTGGCGACTGGGACAATAGGATCCTCAAAAGGGAAGCAAGATGGATCTTTATAATGCAATCCACTGCTCCTAATGGACTAAATGAGATGCTGTCAAATAAGCCATTCCTTTAATCAAGTGCATGTTGGATGGGGATTATTAATTCCCCATCGCTAACAGATAGAAACAACAGTCAAGTGACGCCTGTTTAATGATATTCACAGCATCGAATCTATCCATGATAATTTGGGATACTGCTCCAATAAACTCCACCTCAATAAATAAGGCTCCCTCCCCCCTTTAAGTTTAGTCCCTGGACAAATAGTAGTGGTTATTATATGATCACTCTAAAGCTAAGTGATACTGTGCATAAACAGAAAACGAGAACACTCCTCCGCTATTAATATGCCCGAACCTGCTCTGTTGATCACTTCAGAGCACTACTTGACAGCGTGAATGCCAGCCAGGGACGTGGTGGAGAATCCCATGGTAACAAACCCTCCCCGCTGAGCATCACATCCACTTACGAGATGGGTACTGGGAGCGAGATCTTTAGATGACGTGTATCTTGGCACCGCCCTCACCCGCCCAGCGATGTTTGACGCACCGAACAAGGGGAGGATCTAGGTCTTTAAAAGGAAGGTAATGTACCTAACAAATCGTCACTGCCATAACTCTATGCTGACAACCTATGCTGCATTAGACTTAGTGCTTCCTGAGGAGTCTTAGACTAAAGGGAAAACGCGTTGAAGCAGTTCGGCATTAGAATATTCTAGCAAGATACAGCATTGAATAGGAGCAAATTAGGGACACGTTGTAGACCAGGCCCGAGATATCCAGAGGCTGGGTGTCGCTCTTTTCAGGGCGGCTGCTCCGACATACAGCCATGTGAGGTTTCCCTGACCTAAGAATAGGGGACTGACAGGGAAAGGAATGTTAGGCTTAAATGTCTGTATAAATACCACCAGTTATAACGACCCCGCCTGGTACATAAGAAGAGTGGGAACCTGGCTACTGAGACCTACCTTTGCTTGCATTTTCTAGCCATTATTTTCCTCAAATTTATCTTTTAATGAACTTGAATAAAAGTTATATTTTATTTTTGTAAAAGGCAGACTCAGTCTGTATAGTACAAAATAATCATATCCGATTTCATAATCAACATATTATAATTTTGGAATGATGATGACTCATGATGCTAATCAGTGAACTACAGTAGCTGAAGATGAAATGATCTCCAAAAAGACATAAAGTTAAAGATGAAACATGGGGATTGCAGTCAGCACAACCCAATACGCAGGTGCACGTTGCTATGGTGAAATACACAATCAAACGTAAAAACAAAGGTGCAATGGCACACTGCAGCTAGAGCTCCGTCCTGCCACTATGCTGGATGTTAGATGAGGCATTAGTTTATATTTTGGCCAAATTATGTAAGCCACCCACCACTTCACGGTTGCCTCTATGAGTGGTTCCTAACATTAATTCTTACCTTTTATGGGCCATATCAGCCTCACAATATCCAGGAGTGCAGGTGCAGCATGCATGCCAGATACACTCTGCTTGTAACCCCGTCTGGTGCTATACAGCGTTCATCAGATCAAGGGATGCAAATACCAACATGCATGCTGAGCCCATGAACCTGGAAAATGAGGCGGTAGGACTTTTCTCCATCATGTTGATGATACTGAACTGGCTGCTGCTGCCGAAGCTTCTGCTGCTTGTGGCAGCAGAGACAACGGAAGGTGGGTGACTCTGTTGGGGGTGACAGGGGCCTCAGACATGCGGGTGGCAAGCGACTGCTTGCTGAAAGCTGCAGCAAGCTGTGTACACATTGTTTCCTGGTAACAAAGTAATTTGACCTTTCGGCAGGAGGAAAATATTCCCCCATTTTACCGTGATAGCGCGGTTTTGAAAGCATGGCTATCCAGTAATCATCAGACTACTTGATTTGAATGATATTTCTGTCAGTATGTTACAAAGCAAGAATATAGCTTGCTATTCTGGCCAGCATGCCCAAGGAGCCAGTTGTTTCCGGCTCCGCCCATCACTAAGATGATTGGGTGTCATGTCCGGTGTCATCATCACCTCCTGCTCCTCCACCACCAACTCCTCTTCCAGGGGACTTTCTCCTTTTAGTCCACCAGCAGCTACGGGGTGGACATCAAGATGCATAAGTTGTTCCGCTGCCCTCCCTTGTGGTAATATGGTTTATGCCACAGTTTTCCTATTGATTAATTTTGTGGCCTCTTTGAATGGCTTTGGTATGCAACAGGCATCTCTGATAAGCTGCCACTGCCTGACCTCAAAACAACAAATACTCCCTGCTGAGGTTGTCTGGTGTAGAGATGAGCGAACCTGTCGAGGTTCGATTCAGTTCAGGTTTGCTTTTTTTGGACCCGAATCAGTTCGAGTTAAACCAGATTTGCTCCAATTGCCCTGGAAATTGGTATATAACACCCTCTAGTCATATTATCTCTTTTCGTTCATTTTTATGAATTTTTATTTTAAATCTGATACATAGTTACATAATGCATGTTTGACGGCGTTATTGAACAGTGTATTTCAAAACACACTGCGCCCCACTGGCATATGTTATGCTTTTTAATATTCCAAAGCTTCAAAAAATTGTCCCTTATCTGGGTTAGATGGTGTTTAACCCATAGAGGACCCACGCTGTACATGTACGGCGCTGGTGGACGTAACTTAAGGACCAGTGCCGTACATGGCGGGCTGATCGGGGATCGGGTGGGTGCAGGAGCTGCACCTGCCTGAACAGCAGCACGGATCCGGCATTCCCCTGCTGCACAGACCTGGGCCCCTGCTGCATACGCCGGCATTAGTGTTTTCAAAGCTGATTACGGCATGCAGAGGGTTTGCGGAGGGTAAGGGTTCCCTCTGCTTCCCCATCGGGTCCCCGCGCTGCAGTGCTTTGTACCCGATTGCAGAGAAGGCAGCACGATGCCTTCCATAGGCATCGGAGCTTGCCTTCTACAGAAGCCTGTGAGATCCAGCCCATTAGGCTGGGTCTCATAGGCAGGCTGTCTGCATAAAAGCTGACATGTAATGCATTAAAATACAGGATGCATTATAATGCATTGCAGTGGGGATCAGACCCCAGAAGTTGAAGTCCCAGAGCGGGACAAAAATAAAAAGTTAAAAAAGGGGTTTTCATAATAAAAAAAATGTAAGTTTCAAGTAATAAAAAAAGCCTCTTTCCCAAAATAAAACACATAAAATTGTAAAAAAAAATAGAAAAAAAGAAAAACAGACATATTGGGTATTGCCGTGTCCGTAAGGACCGGCCTTAAAAATCACATGATCCACCCCTCACCTGAACGCCGTATAAAAATTAAATCTGTGCTAAAACCACCATTTTTGTCACCTTACATCACAAAAAGTCACCTTGCGATCAAAAAGGTGTATGCCCCCATAATAGTACCAATCAAACCGTCACCTCATCCCGCAAAAATGAGCCCCTACATAAAAAATCGGAGAAAGAATTTAAAAAACCATGGCTCTCAGAATATGGAGACACTAAAACATAATTTTTTTGTTTAAAAAATGCTTGTCCTGTCAGATGAACATTGTAAAAAGCAAAAATAAAAATGTGCCAAAACAGCTATTTTTGTTACCTTGCCTCACAAAAAGTGTAATATAGAAATACCAACCAAAAATCATATGTACCCCAAAATAGTACCAACAAAACTGCTGCTTTACCCCTTAGTTTCCAAAATTGGGTCACTTTTTTTGGAGTTTCTACTCTAGGGTCTTCAAATTTTGACATGGCAACTTAAAATGAGCCCAGTTAAATTTGCCCTCCAAAAGGCATATGGCGCTTCTTTTCTTCTGCTCCCTGCTGTGTGCCCATACAGCGGTTTATGATCACAAATGGGTTGTTTCTGTAAACTAAAAAATCAGGGTAATAAATATTGCGTTTTGTTTGGCTGTTAACCCTTGCTTTGTTACAGAAAAAAATGGATTAAAATGAAAATTGCCAAAAAGTGAAATTCTAAAAGTTCATCTACATTTTCCTTTAATTCTTGTGGAACACCTAAAGGGTTAACAAAGTTTTTAAAATCAGTTTTAAATACCTTGAGGAGTGTCGTTTTAAAATGGGGCAATTTATGGGTGGTTTCTGTTATGTAAGCCCCACAAAGTGACTTCATAACTTAACCGGTCCTTAAAAAGGTCGGTTTTGGAAAGATTTGCTTCTAAACCTCTAAGACTTCTAACATCCCCAATAAATAAAATGGCATTCACAAAATGTTTCGAACATAAAGTAGATATATGGGAAATGTAAAGTAATAACTATTATATGAGGTATCACTATCTGTTTTAATACAGAGAAATTGAAATTTGGAAACTTGCGAATTTTTCAAATTTTTTAGTAAATCTGGGCTTTTTAAAATAAAAATGAAAAATATTGAATGAAATTTACCACTATCATGAAGTACAATGTGTCACGAAAAACATTATTAGAATGGCTTGGATAAGCAAGTGCGTTTCAAAGTTATTACCACATAAAGTGACACGTCAAATTTCCAAAAACGGCCTGGTCCTTAAAGTGAAATATGGCAGGGTCTTGAAAGGGTTAAACACCCACAGTGTTATGGGATTAAACATGAAAACAAAGCGGGGTGTGTTGTCCAAAAATGTGCCTTGACCTGCCCATACGGCATGCACAAGCAGTGGCGTGCCTAAGGTAATTGCACCCAGGGCCGGTAGTTTCTCTGGCACCCCTCCCCCTTCATGAAGTGAATGGGGCTCAGCTTCTATCCCAACACAGGCGCTATCAAATAGAAATACCCTACTCCGTGACAAATTCTCAATCCGGCAACTCCCTCCAGCCCTACTGATATTTGGGTGGACATTACATTAATACAAAACATACAGGGTAATACAGCACCACATACCTCTTACATCTAGTGACATCTTCTCTGAGGTACAGTAGATGTTCTCTTTCCTCATCTTCTTCATGTAGACATGACCGCTTTGATAAACTTTCTCAGCCGCACCTCGTCTCTGCAGAGTTTACAACACAAACATCTTAGTTTCCTCACTTTTCTATCATCCTTTCGCTCATGGTGCCCCAACATCTTTATCCTGCCCCCCCACACACACACACAATTCTTCCTAATGACCCAAAATACTATACTGCAGAAACAACAGGGCCATACAGATAGTTACCCATAGTAATAGTGCTCCCAGACTGCCCTCAATAGTACAAATGCCTATACAGTAGCTCTATTAGCAATCCCATTAGTGATACCCTACCCTACCTTATTGTGCTCAATAATAATGCATTCACAGCACCCCTAATATTAATCAAACCCACAGTAGTAAGAAAGCTTCTTATAGTGTCTCCAGTAGCTAGAATGCCCCATGTCGTAGCCCCAGTATTTATAAGGCCCCCTGCAGTTATAAAAAAAAAGCTGTAGTGCCCCTGTATTATAATAATTCTTCTGTATTGATATCATAAATAATGTCTCCCTCTGTTCTTGTAGTATATACATACTGTATATACAATGCCCCCTGTATTAGAATATTTAATGTTCCCCTCATATAATGGCCCCCTTGTATTTGTATAATATATAATCGCCCCCTCTGTATTAGTATAATATATAATGCCCCCTCTGTATTATTATAATACATAATGGTCCCTCCTATATTAGTATAACATATAATGCCCCACTCTGTATTAGTATAATATATAATGCCCCTCTTTGTATTAGTATGATATATAATAACCCACACTGTATTATTATAATACATAATGGTCCCTGCTATATTAGTATATTATATAATGCCCTACTCTGTATTAGTATAATATATAATGGCCCCCTCTGTATTAGTGAAATATCTAATGGCCCCACTGTATTAGTGTAATATATAATGGCCCCACTGTATTAGTGTAATATATAATGGCCCCACTCTGTATTAAAAGCAAAGAGACAAAGCGCAACATGCAAGGGTATTGAAAAATTATCAAAGAACTTTATTAGTCATATGTTAAAAATTACAAATCATAGAAGGAGGTGACAGGGAGAACACAGACGCCACCCTGGACCCTATAGCAAGATGTGCAAAACATATCTAGCACTCCTAAGATGGTGTTAAGAAAAAAGCATATCGCTTAACTGTTGTATTATCCATATAGTATATCTAGGCCTTAATGAGGTCTGTCAAGTATCCACAAATAAAACCGTAGTAAATACAAGTCTCTCTATACATTTGCAATGCGGATATTGTAAGGCAACAGAAATAACACTAGTCGTGCTATCACAAAACCCAAAGAGGGACTCACCAGCAGGTAGATAGAAGTAAGGGACCAGGATGGCGTCAGCCCCGACGCACATTTCGGCGAACCTTCGTCCAGGGGTGGAAACGCGCGTCGCCGAAACATGTCATTGTCACATCGCACTATTTCAAGGGGCCGCAAAAAAAAGCTAATTAGCGATTGTTTGCATCATCCTATTACACAGTGACTGGGGAGGAATGATCACTGCCACAGTCATTCCTCCCTCATTCACTTCTATAGATTATTGGTAGCACGTTACTGATTACACGGTGAGATGTGCTGACGATAATTGTACATTTTTCATCCTGATAAAATATGCAAATCAGCCGACAAACGAGTGATTTCTTGCTTATCGGCTGATCAGCGGCACGATTATACCGGCAAGATATCAGGAATGAGCGTTCCTACGAACACATGCTCCCAGGAATTGTCCTGAATATCGTGCTACGTAACAGGGGCTTAGAGATTTTCTGGTAAAAAATTACTTTTAACATGTTCCTGCAGCATGGGTCTGAAATAGAAGATATCCCGTTCCCTGCCGCTCACGCTGTATCCATCTTCTGGCCCCGGCGCTGTTTACATCCGGCTGGCTATTGGAATAGTCACTTGTACCTCTCCAGCCAATGACTGGCTTCAGTGGTGATGTGGCACAAGCAGCGTTTCACCGCTGAAGCCAGTCATTTGCTGGAGAGGTGCTCCAAGACAGGAGGATGGAGACAGCGAGAGCAGCATGGAGCAGGAAAGTAGGAATCTTCTGTTTCAGGGACTATGCTGCAGAACTTGTTAAAAATAATTTTAACTAGGAAACTCCTTTAACCACTACTCGACCACCTAACGCAGGGATGCGTCCTGCGGGCGGCCGGGTTATTCCTCCTTGACACATCTAGGCGTCATCTGCGAGGGCAGTATAAATACCACAAGTGACCCCATTTTAGAAAGAAGATACCCCAAGGTATTCCGTGAGGGGCATGGCGAGTTCATAGTTAGCGGAAATAGATTTTTTTTTTTCTTACAAAGTCTTATATTCCACTAACTTGTGACAAAAAATAAAATTTTACATGAACTCACCATACCCCTCACGGAATACCTTGGGGTGTCTTCTTTCTAAAATGGGGTCACTTGTGGGGTATTTATACTGCCCTGGCATTTTAGGGGCCCCTAATGCATGAGAAGTCTTTGGAATCCAAATGCGTAAAAATGCCCTGTGAAATCCTAAAGGTACTCATTGGAATTTGGGCCCCTTTGCGCATCTTGGCTGCAAAAAAGTGTCACTCATGTGGTATCGCCGTACTCAGGAGAAGTAGGGCAATGTGTTTTGGGGTGTATTTTTACATATACCCATACTGTGTGTGAGAAATATCTCTGTAAATGACAACTTTTTAAAAAAATTATACAAAGTTGTCAATTTACAGAGATATAACCAGTAAGCACTTTCCGTGAAGGCTCACGCACACAGCCATTGTTTCAGTCCGCATCTGAGCCGCATTTTTTTATGTGGCTTGGATGCGGACCCATTCACTTCAACGGGCGGCAAAAGATGCAGACAGCACATGGAGTTATTCCGCTTTTCAAAATGCAGAACGCACATGGCTGGTGTCCTGCGGACCAAAAGAATAGGTACGGTTATGTGTATGAGGCCTTACTAGCCGGGAAAGCACTTATTGGTTAACCCTTTAATGAACAGGTCTGAAAAGGCCTTAATGACCAGTGACTTTTTAGTGACTTAGCACACGTGGTTCAAACACTTATAACTTTTCTAATTGTTGGACTACCAAAATAACTTTTCCAGCTTTTTATTACATAACACAGGGCTTTTTAATATATATTTTTCATTTATTAAGGGGAAACTGAACATTTATTTTTTAAGTCAATTTTATTCAAACTATAGCTCATTATTATAATAATAAGTTCCCTATATGTGTTGGATCGTTTTATTATACAAAATATGTAGTTTCACATGAATGGAGTGATAATTGTATTGGTTTTTGTTGGTGTGAAGGTTTTTTTCCTTACATGTATTTTACTATTTTTTCTTTTTTTTTACTTCTTTATTTTAAATATATTTCTGCTACAAAAAGACCTTTGGGGTACACTTTTTTATTTTGCACATTTTCCCTTTATTTGTATTTTATTTATTTTGTATTTTTTAGTTTTTATCATCACTTTATTATTTATTTTTAAAATATATTTTTGCCACATAATATGACAGTGAACAATTTTATTTAGCACTTTTTCCTTTTTATAGTTTTCTTTTACTTGTATTTTATTTATTTTACATCTTCTTTTCTAATACACATATATTTTTGCAGCACTGTATGTCCCCCAAGAGGTCTTTAACCCCTTCATGACACAAATTTAGCAAATGTGACATGTGTCACTTTATGTGGTGATTACGCTTTACTTATCCAGGCCATTCTGAGATTGTTTTCTCGTCACATATTGTACTTCATAACACTGGTACAATTGAGTCAATTTATTTATTAAAAAAAATACCAAATTTACCCAAAATTTGGAAAAATTTGCAAGTTTCCAAATTTTAATTTCTCTACTTTTATAATAAATAGTAATACCTCCAAAATAGTTAATACTTCACATTCCCCATATGTCTATTTCATATTTGGATCATTTTGAAAGTGACATTTTATTTTTTGGGGATGTTAGAAGGTTTAGAAGCTAATCTTAAAATTTTTAAGAAAATTTCCAAAACCCAATTTTCTCAGGACCAGTTCAGTTATGAAGTCGCTTTCTGGGGCTTACATATTAGAAACCAACCATAAATCACCCCATTTTAGAAACTACACCCCTATTAAAAACAGATTTTTCAAACTTTGTTAACCCTTTAGAAGCCCCACGAGAATCAAAGGAAAATAGGAATGACATTTCAAAACTTTTTTTTAGCAGATTTTATATTTTGATCTATTTTTCCAAAACATATCAAGGGTTAACAGTCAAACAAAACATAAAATCTATTACCCTGAATCTGGAGTTTACAGAAACACCCCATATGTGCTCAAAAACGGATGTATGGGCGCACAGCAGGCTTCAGAGTGGAAGGAGCACCGCATGGCTTTTGGAGAGCGGATTTAACTGGAATGGTAATTGCTAGCTATGTCGCATAGGAAGATACCCTGAGGTGGCCCTACAGTGGAAACCCCCCAAAAGTCACCCCATTCTGGAAACTACACCTCTCAAGGAATATTTCAAGGTGTGTAGTAAGCACTTTGGCCAATCAGGCGTTTCACAGAATTAGGAAACACTTGGCAGTGAAAATGAAAAATTGCATTTTTTTCACAAAAAAGTTGTCTTACACCTACATTTTTCACTTTCACAAAGGGTAACAGGACAAAATGCACCCCACATTTCGCTCCCCATTTCCCCCCGAATACGCCAACATGTGCTCAAAAAATGATGTATGTATGATGCACAGCAAGGCTAAAAAGGGAAGGAGCACCAAATGGGTTTTAGATGTCAGCTTTCTGTAGATTAATATTCAGGTCGCATTTTAAGACACCTTAAGGTACCCCTAGTGGATACCCCCAAAAAGGGACCTCATTTCTGCAGTAGTGAACACTTTGGCCCAACAGGCATTTCATAAAATTTTGAAACAATTGGCCATGAAAATATGCATTTTTTTTATGAAAATGTTGCTTTAGGCCCACATTTTTAAATTTCCCAAGGGGCAAAGGAGAAAATGCACCTCACCATTTATTAACCGGTTACTCTTGAATATGGCAAAACCCCGTAATTGTTCGTAAACTAATATATTGGCACAAAGCAGGGTTTAGACGTGAAAGAGCGCCATATGGTTTTTGGAGAACAGATTGTGCCTGAATACCATTCCAGCAACATGTTTCACTTGAATAGATCCTGAGGTACCTCCACAGTGGAAACCCCTAATATGTGACCACATTTTGGAAACTACTCCCACTAAGGAATTCATCTAGAGGTATAGTGGATTTTTAGTTTCATTATCATTTGTAATTAATCACACTTGGCAACAGGAAAGGATAAAAGGGTTTTATGAAAGTAAAAGTATAAAATTATATGTCTGCTGTGCGCCCATACATCAGTTTTTGAGCACAGATGGGGTGTACTCATCTAGAGGTATAGTGGATTTAGTTTCATTATAATTTTTACATTAAATTTAGTTGAAATAATTTAGACAAGGTGGACTAAGATTTTTCAAAAATATAAATTCTCACGGGGCAACAGAAAATGATAAAAAGGGTTTCATGAAAGTAAAAGTATAAAATTATACATAAAAAGTAGTATGGTAAATTTTGAAGCATCTTTTCATACAAAGGCCAGGTTTTGATGGACATGTTTCACATTGATAGCTGGTTTCCTTTCTTATACCATTTTTATAACACACACGGCAATGTTTTAGTGGCTTGCTCTTTTTGCAGTGGGAGAAATTTCACTGGGGAAGTGCTGTCCTGGCAACAATCCTTGTTGTTTCACATGTAGAAGTGGTACTGGGGACGGCCTCCACTCGGTCACCATATATGACGGCCTTTATTACATTTTTTGAAATTCAAGAAAAGTACCCTCTTGACCTGAATTTGTCTTTATATTTAACGCACAATAAATTTTCGCTACAAAGTGCTCTGCTCTCTCCCCACCCTAAGCATTTGCCCCAGCAGTGTTTTTGGGAGGCCTTTTTGGTTCTTTCTTATTGTGCCACATGCCACCGTACTTCTGTTAGCAAGGCACTTAAAAAGTGATATATTGGAATAAAAGTTGTCAAGGTACAGATGGTATCCTTGATCCATCAATGGGTGAACCAAATCCCATACAATTTTCACACTTATTCCAAGAGTGGGGGGACATTCTGGGTGTTCTATTTTAGAGTCCGTCCCCTCGTATATTTTAAAGCGATTGGTGTAGCCAGTTTGACTTTCACACAATTTATACATTTTGATGCCGTATCTTGCCCTCTTGTTAGGCAAGTACTGTCGAAAATGCAGCCTTCCTTTGAAGTTAATTAGGGATTCATCGACAACAATGTTTTTCAGGGGTATATATTTCTGCAAACATAAAATTGAAATGGGTGATTATGGGCCTTAATTTATACAATCTATCAAAATTGGTATCATCTTGGGGTGGGCATCTGGTATTATCATTGTAGTGTATAAATTTCATGATGGCTTCAAATCTCATTCTAGACATGACTGCACAGTACATTGGGGTGTAGTAAAGTACATCTTTACTCCTAATATGCTCTTATAGATGTTTTTTTTACCAGGCCTATCCTTAATACAATGCACCAAAATGTACGCATCTCCGCAGCGTCGACAGGGGTCCATTTCTGGGCATGAAATGTTGTAGGATTCATGGCGATGAATTGGTTTGCGTACAAATTGGTTTGCACAACCATCAATAAAATTACATTATCACAAAAGAAAAGCTTGAAAAAAAAATCTACTTCTCTGAACCCAGTCATATTAACATGTATACCCGCATCAGCAGTAAAGTCGGGTACCTGGGACACATAATTATCTGGGGGTGCCCAAATAGGTGCATTTGATTGGATTAATGTCTGATCATCAACCCTTTGGCGTCTTCTTGGGGGTTCATCGGATTCATTTGAAGATGATGATGATGCAATAAAATTCATTTCACCTTCAGTTGCAGACTCAGTGTCTGAACAAATCATGGCGTACACCTGCTCTGCAGTAAACTGCCTTTGATGCGCCATATTTGAATTTTAGTAAACAACGTAACAGTCCAGTAGAAGATTAATTTTTATTTTTTTTCAAATATTTTTAATTTATAAAGCAAATTTGCTCCAAAATAAAAATAAGAGCAGGATTGGGCTCACTGGGTCAGTGGTCGGGGTGGTTGGTGTCGATGGCAGAAAAAAAGCCCACTAAGAATATGTATTGCTTCGTGTAACTAAAAAGATTTTATATAGGAGTTGGTTAGGGTTCACTGGGTCAGTAACTGATGGCCGTTAGTCAATCGGAAGGGGAGGCCCCTAGAAAATATATAGTTCTTGATGCGACTCTGATAAGGGTGCTGGGCGTACTCTACTGAAATAACACTAAAACTGTGTCAGTGACTGGCGGCCGTTGGCCAATGTGGATGTCAATAGGAAGGGAGGTGAGGGGGGAGGCCCCCTAGAAAATATGTAGTTCTTTATGCGACTCTGATAGGGGTGCTGGGCGTACCTACTAAAATAACGTTAAACTGTGTCAGTGACTGGCGACCGTTGGCCTGTGCGGATGTCGATTGGGAAGGGGGGGGGAATATGTAGTGACTTGTGCGACTGGCAGGAGCACTGGTTGTACTGGGGTCCACTGGGTCAGGGACTGGTGGATGTTAGCCAGTAAGGATGTGATGATGGGGGAATAAATGGCCGCTAACAATTATAAAACTAAACAGCGCTAAATATATATATTTTATAGATCTGCTAGCTGAGAAATGCCCTTCAGGCTCAACTAAGGGCTATCGGGAGGTCAGTCTCAGCCTATCCACTCATTGGGGTCTTCAGAACTCAGGGGCCGAGAGGACTAATTTCTACTCCCTACCCCACCTGCTTAACCTCAAACTGTCTTCTCCCTTGAGAGCAGAGAGCGGGTGGAAAGGCAACATACCCACTTTATCAGATGAGGAATGGAGTGAGGCTCTAGATGCCCCTTTGGTTGCCTCACCATCCCTTACTAACAGACTGACACAACTCTTCATCCTCCATAGATGCTACCTCACTCCGACCAGGCTTTTCAGGATGAGTAGATTGCCTCATGCGGGATGTCACAGGTTTGCACAAATGGGTGCGAATTCTGGCACCTTATATGGGACTGTACTTATATTCGCCCATTTTGGAGGTCAGTGGTGGACATTTTATCCACTATGATCCCGGGTACACTAGAGGTATGCCCCAAGGCTTGTCACCTGGGAATATTTGAGGATGATTCATGAACACACCACACACTCACCTTTATGAGAGAGACTCTTTTCCTAGCCAGAAAGGCGATCGCTCTCAGGTGGATGGCGGACAGGCCCCCACGGTTAACCAATGGAAGGCTCTAGTTAACAATGTCATTTGCATTCTATTGCTTAGACACATGTGTATCTCCCTGCCTCTCGATTCAATGTGAAGGAATGTATCTAATAAGTGGTCCTCCAACAGATTTGAAAATGCGGTTATGGATATCTTTTTAATGCCATGGGCTACTGGGGTATCACTGTCTTTGAATAGCCATAAAGGCACACTGTAATATGTCTTGTACATTATGTACTTTTTGCATGATTTGCTGATTGCTATGTATCACACCTTGCTTGTAATTTTTTAATAAAGCGAGTTTAAAAAATAAATAAATATATATTTAAAATGGGGGAAAAAATATTTGCTCTGGAAAAAAAATGGGAGAAGGATGGGGTACACTGAAAAGTAATGGGAGGTGGATGGGGTGTGTATAGAGATTTTAGTGATTGGTGCAACTCTGACAGGAGCTCTGAGCGACAATAACCCTCTGATCTACTCTCTGACAGAACTGAGGTGATCAGAGGGGGTTTAGTCACCTACCCAGACTCCTGTCTCCTGATTGGCCAACCTAGGACCATCTTGATTGGCCCTAGGTTGGCAAACTGTGATTGGTAGCTGCCTGTGACAGCTGCCAATCACAGCTCTGGCCTCTGTCACCACCTACATTGTGACAGGTTCGCATCTGCGATGGCTGTCACAGCACAATGACAGCAGCGTTCCTTTCCCGCTCTGATCGGTCCATTGGAGGGACGATCAGAGCCTCTAACTGTGGGGACGGTACAGCCAATAACAGTAGGTAGCTGTCGGAGCGCCGCTGCAGTCTCCCTAACAGAACACCTCCCTGCAGACATGCACTGCTAATAAAACCAGCACTGATTGATCCATGAGACTTCAATGGACCAATCACAACGATCGCCGACCTGTGTGTGTGCTTACAGGTCCCAGGTCGGCTAGCTGTGATAATCAGCTGTCCGTGACAGCTATCATCACAGCGCTGCCACCATATAGTAAAACATGGTGACAGTTTGTAGCCATGACATGTATACTCATCATGGAGCGCAAGTAACACTGCTCCATGACGGGTATACTCGCCAAATAGCACTAAGGGGTTAAAGACCTCTGGGGGACACTGACCTGTGTTTTTTTATTTTGCACTTTTTTTCCTTTCATTTGTATTTTTTTTATTGTGTTTTCCTTTTTTTTTTTTTTTTCCTTTTAATATATATATTTGCCACATATTTGTCTCCAAAAGGTCCATAAAGACCTTTGGGGACAGAGACTTTTTTTTTTGCACTATCTCCACTGTAAGGGGAGCATCCAGTTACAGGGAAAACCAGCCTGTTGAGGGGGACTTTGTACAGGGAAGAGCTGGTGAGGCTCTGCAGTCCTCTGCCCCTAAAACCCAGTGATCACGTGATCGCCGGGTCTAAATTCTGCCTTCTCCTTGGCTCCCCGGCTGTCTCTGACAGCTGGGGACCCGTCCTGCTCATGCTACAGTGCAGGAGCAGGAGCTGTAACCCTGCAGCCTGTGCGGCTCTAGGCAGAAACACAGCTGATCGCACGATCAACTGTGTTTCTGCCCAGCAGGACGGGGGCTGTAAACCATGGCTCTGGAGGCCACATGCGGCCTGCAGGTTGTGCACCCCTGGTCTACAGCATTGCAAAGGTTAATTGCTCCTTGGATTCAGTGCGCAGCTGTCAACCCCACAGAGACTACTCCAGGAGGTAGCAGCCTGGTGGTTCCCCCTGCAACAAAGTCCACATCCTTGTATAAAGTGTGAAGACCAGAGGACCGACAGGATAACGCCTTTATGTCTCATGCACACATTTTTACGCATTTGGATTCCAGACTTCTTCTCACGCTTTAGAGACCCCTAAAATGCCAGGGCAGTATAAATACCCACAAGTGACCCCATTTTAGAAAGTAGACACCCCAAGGTCTTCCGTGAGGGGTATGGTGAGTTCATGTAAAATTTTATTTTTTGTCACAAGTTAGTGGAATATGAGACTTTGTAAGAAAACAAAAAACAACAATTTCCCGCTAACTTGTGCCAAAAGAAAAAATCTTCTATGAACTCGCCATGCCCCTCACGGAATACCCTGGGGTGTCTTCTTTCTAGAATGGGGTCACTTGTGGGTATTTATACTGCCCTGGCATTTTAGGGGCCCCTAAAGCGTGAGAAGAAGTCTGGAATCCAAATGCTTAAAAATGCCCTGTGAAATCCTAAAGGTACTCATTGGAATTTGGGCCCTTTGCGCATCTTGGCTGCAAAAAGTGTCACATGTGGTATCGCCGTACTCAGGAGAAGTAGGGCAATGTGTTTTGGGTTGTATTTTTACATATACCCATACTGTGTGTGAGAAATATCTCTGTAAATGACAACTTTTTAAAACATTTTATACATGCTTTAGGGCCTCTAAAATGCCAGGGCAGTATAAATACCCACATGTGACCCATTTTGAAAGAAGGTATTCCATGAGGGGCATGGCGAGTTCACAGAAAAAATAAAATTTGGCACAAGTTAGCGGAAATTGAAGTCTCATATTCCACTAACTTGTGACAAAAAATAAAATTTTACATGAACTCACCATACCCTCACGGAATACCTTGGGGTGTTTTCTTCTAAAATGGGGTCACTTGTGGGGTGTTTGTACTGCCCTGGCATTTGAGGGTCTCCGCAATCATTACATGTATGGCCAGCATTAGGAGTTTCTGCTATTCTCCTTATATTAAACTGATCGGCAGAGGTCCGACACCCGGGACCTCCGCCAATCAGCTGTTTGAGAAGGCAGCGGCGCTGGCAGTAGGAGCCTGGGTGGGACTAAGCTTCATTAACCTCGGCAAGGCCAGTGATACTAGTTGTGACGTCACTGCGCCTGCGGTAAACAGCAAGAAGGCAGAGGCACTACTGCCAGCGCCGCTGCCTTCTCAAACAGCTGATCGGCGGGGGTCCCGGGTGTCGGACCCCTGCCGATCAGATGCTGATGATCTATCCGCAAAACACATATGGATGTCTGAATGGAGCATTACAGGGGGTGATCAATGACAGGGGGTGATCAGCGAGTCTATATGGGTGATCAGGGGTTAATAAGGGGTTAATAAGTGACAGGGGGGTGTAGTGTGGTGCTTGGTGCTACTTTACAGAGCTACCTGGTCCTCTGGTGGTCGATCCCAGCAAATGGGACCACCAGAGGACCAGGTAGCAGTTAACAAAACAGCGTCTGATATACCTGTTTGATTTAATTTATTTTACTTCTACAGGCTGCCAGCGATTGATCACACGGATGCGTCCAGCCAGAACACCACGACCGCCCGCGGACGCATCCGTGTGTTAGGCGGTCGTGGAGAGGTTAAATAGCAGAGACCCGCAGCACATGTATGCGATCAGCCATAAGGCTGATCGCATACATTTTACCATTCAGATGCCGTGGCCAAATGTGACCACGGCATCTGAACTGTCCGGAAGCAGAAGTTGCGCGCTTCCGCTCCGGTAACAGCATTCCTCGAACTGAGCAGGCTTCGGGGGCTATTTCAGGAATATACCAATACAGGCCACTAGGTGGCAGCATTGTATTGTTATATTGCAAATGAAGTATTCAATGATGGCTATATAGCCATCAATAACCACAATGGGCAATCTAATGATTTATTTAACCAATAAAAAAAAAGCATCATAGACATCGCCTTGTTGCGAAAATGCCCATACAATTAAAATATAACAATATTAATGGCATACGGCAAATGGCGTAATGGCAAGAAAAAATAAAAACTACCAATTTGCCATTTTTGTCACTTCAACTACCCAATATTTTTTTTATACAAAGTTGCACACACTTTAAGTTGGTATCATTAAAAAGAACAGATCGTCCCCCACACAGCCCCGTACACATAACTGCTAAAAGTTATAGGGGTCAGAATATGGTTATAAAAATGTTGTTGTTTTTTCCTTAAAGGTTTACATTTTTTTTTCAGTATTAAAACACAAGAAAAATTATGCAAGTGTGGTATGATTGTAACCGTACTGACCTGGAGAATGAAGATAACAGGTCAATTTTACCGCATAGTTTACGGTGTAAAAAAATTAAAAATAAAAACCTTTGCGTTTTTTCCCAATTCTACCCTATTTGGAATTGTTTTCCCTCTTCCTACTACATGGTATGCAACCGTAAATGGTGCTGTTAGAAAGTACAACTTGTCCCGCAAAAAATAAGCCCCCATAAGGCTATCTGAATGGAAAAATAAAAAAAAGTTAGGACTATGGAAAGGCGGGGAGTGAAAAACGAAAACGCAAAAAAGGAAAATCTCAGGGTCCTGAAGGGGTTAATACTGTCCATACAGTATTGCTTTAACCTACAGTCTGTGATATTTAACAAGGAAGAACCACAAAACCAATCTGAGGGCAGATTACCTGCACCCTTTTGCTATACCCAGAACATTAGTTACTTAAAAAAATTAGAACACAAAGGTTGAACTACTACAGTAAAAAATACCTATATTTTAATAGATGCTTTCAAAATGACACCTACAATATTAGACATAAATATAGATCCATAATTGTAGAAATACAATTTTTAGAATATTAACAATAACATTAAAGGGAATGTGTCGGCCTGTTTCTGCCCTCCAAACCAACCAGAACCAGGGGTGTGGAAATTTTAAAAAAATACTTGTCGAAGGACTAAAGCGGGGCTCAATCTACTTGTCCCTCATGACAATCTACTTGTCCTGAACTTCTACTGTATGGGGCGGGGGCCACAAGGAGACTTTCTACTGTATGGGGCGGGGCCACAAGGAGACGTTCTACTGTATGGGGGCGGGGGCCACAAGGAGACTTTCTACTGTATGGGGGCGGAGCCACAAGGAGACGTTCTACTGTATGGGGCGGGGGCCACAAGGAGACGTTCTACTGTATGGGGCGGGGCCACAAGGAGACGTTCTACTGTATGGGGCGGGGCCACAAGGAGACGTTCTACTGTATGGGGCGGGGGCCACAAGGAGACGTTCTACTGTATGGGGCGGGGGCCACAAGGAGACGTTCTACTGTATGGGGCGGGGGCCACAAGGAGACGTTCTACTGTATGGGGCGGGGCCACAAGTAGACGCTCTACTGTATGGGGGTGGAGGCCACAAGGTGATGTTCTACTGTATGGGGGTGGGGGCCACAAGGTGATGTTCTACTGTATGGGGCGGGGCCACAAGGAAACGTTCTACTGTATGGGGGCAGCCACGCCATACTGGGGCAGTGAATCCCTTTAATGTATAATATATATATATATATATATATATATATATATATATATATATATATATATGTACATGCCGCAGTATGGCATGTACATTAAATGGATTCACTGCCCCATTATGTCATGTACATTAAAGGGATTCACTACCCCAGTATAGTATATATTATATTGCATACTGGGGCAGTGAATCCCTTTAATGTATATGCCATAATGGGGCAGTAACCACCCCGTCCGCCCCCGTCCGACCCGGCAGCTCACCCAGGGAGTCACCACACACACTACCTGCTGGGCTATCTTTCAGGACACTGGCTGCCACCATGTGAGGAGACAGGAGTTCCCACTACTGGTTCAGCCGCTGACTGCCTGACTCGCGCTTCTGCCCGCTGACTTCCGTGCCGCGGCGCACTCCTCCGATCTCTGATCCCGACTTCCGGCTGCACAGGAGCGATGTTCACACTGCGGTAAGCAGCCCGGACGTGCTGCCGGGCTGTGTTTAAGAGGAGAATCCGGCGCCACCCTAGCCCTGCTACTTGACCCGCAGGGCTAAGCTACCTGCCCAAACTACCTGCCCGGCGCCCGGAACTGCATGTCCCGGGCGTCGGGCGATAGGAATTCCACACCCCTGCAGAACACCTTTATGGTATCATGATGTACTTCCCAATGTTGTTCTTATCTTTTTCTGACTTCTAAATGCACTAAAAATGATCTTTATTCCGCGGCCCGCTCTCTATGCTGATGATAAAGGAGGCTGGCTGCTCCTGGCATGAGGTCGGCTCCCGGCGTTCAGGGCGAGCATAGTAGAGAACACCAGAATGAGTGCGCCCAGCCTTACTGCTCATGTGCCGAGAGTGCTACACACATCACATGAACAAAATATTGAGAGGCCAGGCGAGATCTCAGGAAGGCCTAGGGATGACATTCCCAGCGCCAAAGACATCCGTTAAAGGAGAGGGCGCAGGGTTTAGGCTGCCAGCCTCCTTTATCATTATCATACAGTGGGAGCGGAGAATAAAGATTATTTGTACTGCATTCAGAAGTCAGAAAAGATACTGAACAACATTGGGAACCGCATCATGATACCATAAAGGCGTTCTGGTTAGCCTGGAGGGCAGAAACAGGCTGACACATTTAAGCATCTCCTTTTTAATAGCTCAAGCATTATATTGACTTTAAAATGAAAATACTATTTTATTATCTGGCCCTAGCTTTATAGTACACCCTCTTGACTTGTATGGTTGCCTGTACCAGAACGGTAATGAAAAAACCTTATAGTTCTTAGAGGATATTAAAATTGAATAAATCAAACCTCTTATTAAAGAACACTTATTAAAAAACTAAGCCACAATTCAGGATGTGTGTGAAAAATTATATTAGGTGTATTTCTGGCACGGATTGCGGTGCAACGGTCATTTGCACGGCAATCTGCAACTTTTCCCTGCTCACGCAGGTAAAAAAAAGTAGGTGTGGCGTGGGGGCAGGGAAAGGGAGGGGCCGGTAGGCCCGTCTCATTCATCATTTTCTACATCTGTTTTGGGCGTAGAAAATGGTCTAAATGTAAGACAGCAAGAAAGTTTGGAAGCAAGTTATGTAGAGGCCGCCTCTTCATAACTTCGGCAGATGCACCGCCAGATATAGGGGTTATTAAGACCGGCTTCTAAAGTGTACCCTTAGGCCAATTTCACATCAGCACATTCAGTCTGTGAAGTGCACTCTGTGTGACAGCAGTATTTCTCAGACTGTTAACTGCTATTGTGACAAACTCAATACCCTTATAATTTATAATGCTGTGTGTTCCATGCTGTATGTATTGAAGTGTACTAACGTAATGCCAACAGTTTAGTAGACGAGTTCAGCCAGGAACACACAGCATTATTGACTCCCTTGATGAGGTCCTACATGGCCAAAAGATAGCCTAGCGCTCTGCTCAGATTCAAAATTAGAATCAGCGCTGTCCCTTGAGGTGGTGGAAAGAACCATAGGAGAAGTTACATCACCAACTGTAGTCGAGGATGCAAAGGAGGAGTGGGACTTGCGAGACAAAACCCTCGGTCGCTGGGACCTGTCTCCAGAGGTGGAGCGTGACCTGCAAAATATTGTTAAGTGGGCGCACGAGGGGTATATCTATCACGAGGCAAACAAGGCATTTGCCTAGGGCGGCACTTGCCAATGGGGTGGCAAAATGACTTGTTTGCTTAGTGATAGTTACCGTATTTTACCGTAAAGATGACTTTCTTACACTAGAAATTATATTCTAACCCCTAGCCAGGCGTTCCCATGGTGACGGGGACACTTGCCTGGGTGTTGGAATATACTATCGGATCTGAGTTTTCACGATTCAATGGTATATTCTAACCCCAGGCTTTCCCATGGGGTTAGAATATACAGGGCTCACAGGATTATACATTTATTAACTGTAATCTGTAACTTTAACTGAGCGCTTATCTCTTTACTAGGGTATCTTACTCTCAGCTCCGGTAACAGGCAGTACGCGCGGCGTCACTCACTGATGTCCCATGCCTGCTCCTCCCACTAGGCGGCGCAGGAGCGGGACGTCAATGAGTGAGCGCCGCCCGCACTGCCTGTTACCGGAGCTGAGAGTAAGTGCACTCATACCCTGTTAAAGAGATAAGCGCTCATTTAAAGTTACAGATTACAGTTAATAAATGTATAATCCTGTGAGCGGCGGGAGGAGTATCTGTGGATGGCACTGTCATGGGTGGGGATCTGTGGATGGCACTGTTATGGGGGATCTGTGGATGGCACTGTCATGGGGCGGGGTCTGTAGATGGCACTGTTATGGGGGATCTGTGGATGACACTGTCATGGGGGCGATATGTGGATGGTACTGTCATGGGTGGGGGATCTGTGGATGGCACTGTTATGGGGGGGGATCTGTAGATGGCACTGTCATGGGAGGGGGGATCTGTGGAAGGCACTGTTATGGGGGGGGGGGGATCTGTGGATGGCACTGTCATGGGTGGGGGATCTGTGGATGACACTGTCATGGGGAGGATCTGTGGATAGAACTGTTATGGGGAGGGGGATCTGTGGCTCATGGATGACTGATCTTTGTAAAGTGGTTGAATTTACACTTTATATTATTATATCTAAAGATTCTCTTTAAATAATAGATGCAACGTTTGGTACAGAAAACACAAAATCTTGGCCTTCATTATTCACTTTTAAATACAGAAAGGAAGATGTGAAGCTCTACCAGGAAAGGGTGGAGCCTAAAGAGGAAGGGGTGGGGTTTACAGAGGGTGGGGTTATATTAGGGGGGTGCCCGAGTGTAGTCTCGCCTAGGGCAGCACAAAACCAAGATACACCACTGGGTGCACGTAAAATAAGCAGTGATCCTGGTGGGGGTGAGCGGTGGGCTTCCTTAGAACACGACATAGAGGCTGTGGAAGGAGCCTGAAGGAGAGAAAAAAAATAAATAAAAAATCAGCCAGAGGCTACCATACTGGGCCCCAGATACCATGTCCCCCAAAAGAGGTGTTGCCTCAGCTGTAAGCACTTTAGAGGCGGAGCTAGGGTTGGGCGATATCAAAAATATTGCCACGATAACGATATTAGGAAATTTATCGCGATAACGATATATATCACGATAAATGCCCATTTAGAAGAAAAAAACACTTGGAGACATTATACTGTATGGGGGCAGCCGCAAGGAGAGCGTTATACTGTATGGGGGCCACAAGGAGATGTTATACTGTATGGGGGCAGCCACAAGGAGACGTTATACTGTATGAGGGCAGCCACAAGGAGACGTTATACTGTATGGGGGCACAAGGAGACGTTATACTGTATGGGGGCAGCCACAAGCAGACGTTATACTGTATGGGGGCAGCCGCAAGCAGACGTTATACTGTATGGGGGCAGCCGCAAGGAGATGTTATACTGTATAGGGGCAGCCACAAGGAGATGTTATACTGTATGGGGCAGCCACAAGGAGATATTATACTGTATGGGGCAGCCACAAGGAGATATTATACTGTATGGGGCAGCCACAAGGAGACGTTATACTGTATGGGGCAGCCACAAGGAGACGTTATACTGTATAGGGGCAGCCACAAGGAGAAGTTATACTGTATAGGGGCAGCCACAAGGAGACGTTATACTGTATGGGGGCAGCCACAAGGAAACGTTATACTGTATGGGGGCAGCCACAAGGTGACGTTATAATGTATGGGGGCCACAAGGAGACGTTATACTGTATGGGGGGCAGCCACAAGGAAACGTTATACTGTATGGGGGCAGCCGCAAGGAGACGTTATACTGTCTGGGGCAGCCGCAAGGAGACGTTATACTGTCTGGGGCAGCCACAAGGAGATGTTATTCTGTATGGGGGCAGCCACAAGGAGACGTTATACTGTATGGGGGCAGCCGCAAGGAGACGTTATACTGTAAGTGCCATTAGTCCCCCCTCACGTGCCATTAGTCCCCCCTCACGTGCCATTAGTCCTCCCTCATGTGCCATTAGTCCCCCTCATGTGCCAGTAGCAGCCCCTTTAAGTGCCATTAGTCCCCTTAAGTGCCAGTAGCCCAAGAAAAAAAAAAAAAGAACACTTATACTTACCTCCAGCGATGCGATGCAGGCCTCTTCCGGCCTGTGTCTGAAGCTGTACCGCTCCGGCGGCACGATGACGTCATCGCGCCGCCTGCACCGGCCTCTGATAGGCTGCCGGCCTAGTGCTGGCAGCCTATCAGAGGAACAGAGAGAGGACAAGCCTCTCCCTCCTCTGCCGCTGCACGGAGATGAGCGCAATGGAAGCGCTCATGTCCTGATGTCCCCTGCCGCCGCGTCTGCCCTGGGGACGGGCCCCCTACTGGCCACGGGCCCTCGGTCCATGCCCGAGTGCCCTAATGGTCAGTCCGCCCCTGAGGAGGAGATAAAGTGTATATAGAAGGAGGAGTGGAGGAGGGTATATAGTGGATATAGAGGGAGGATTGGAGGAGGCAATATAGTGTATATAGAGGGAGGACTGGAGAAGGAGCTATAGTGTATATAGAGGGAGGAGTGGACCAGGGTATATAGTGTATATAGAGGGAGGACTGGAGGAGGAGATATAGTGTATATAGAGGGGATTGGAGGAGGGTATATAGTGTATATAGAGGGAGGACTGGAGGAGGGTATATAGTGTATATAGAGGGAGGACTGGAGGAGGGTATATAATGTATATAGAGGGAGGACTGGAGGAAGGTATATCACGTGTCTATAACCCTATGGATTGCAGGTAAGAGGTCTGAGATTAGAGTTTTCACTTCTTCCTTCAGCCTTGATCTTGGCGCCTGGTAAATAATTGGTCATAGTACACTTTATCTAATATGGAAATCCAGAACAGTTTGGAAGTTGCAGGGTAGATCCTGAATCCTCCTGACTTATCAAGAATCCCAGTGACTTGGAGAAGTACGATGACCTTCTGAAGAGGTGACTTTAGCAGGTCCTCGGATGGAACTTCTATGAACCAGTCATCTAGATATGGAAACACCTGTAAGGCTTGTAGCTATTCCGCCATTCTTGCGAATAGCCACTCAGGATTTCTTGAAGACTGTATTATTGGTATATGAAGGTCAATATCTTCAGATCTAACAAAGATGCGCAGTGATCCTCTAGTAGCAGAGCAATGCCCAATGTTTTCCATTCCAAAAAATAGATTTAGATTGAAGACTGCTTCTAGTACAATAATGACTTTCAGAACCTCATGATTTCAGGATCCCAGTGTCTGAAGTAATCTGTTGAGTAAGGGAAACCTACTCCTCTGACTTCTGGTGTCAGACTGATTTGTGAAGCTCGTCTTCATCCTTTGGTCTCTTCGGTTCGTACTCCCTTCTGTCAGGAAGTCCACAGATGCCGGATCTATGGTATCTTGTTTTCTGGACTGCAGGATTTCTAGATCCTAATTAATTTCTAGCAGTCTGTTCATCTGAAAAAACTATTCTTCAGAAATGTAGAGGAGGTTACCAGGTTCATGGTTAGACATTTCCTTTATCTTATCCAGAAGGTGTAACCAGACTATGCGCTCTGGGACTACCAATACTGCATCCATGGCGCTTTAATGAGTGAAAACCTAGATGGAGGTTTTTTTTTTGTTTTTTTTTAAAGATTTTAAGCGTAAACTAGGAACATCTGGAAAGAAAAAGATCTTCCGGTCAAACTAATGACAGCAGAATCAACCCAAGATGGAGACTTTGAAAAATGGAAAACCATTTTTTATTTTTCTTCTTCTTCTCTCTCTCTAGGAAGGCAAGGAGGAGAATGTCTTTCTCAGCCTTGAGCTATAATGACCACTATTGCTGAGGGGAGTTGTAATGCTGGGCTGCCAATCCCCCAGGGTAGCCTGTATAAAAAAATTATTTAAAATCAAAATTTGTTTTAAACCAATACTGTAACTACCAGAGTTTATAACCATTTCTTATGTATTTGTATCAAAAGTGATGTAATTTAAAACCAGAAGCTGTATGGGAGCAGCTTATTGCCACCTAATACAGAAAAGTAGCTGAATAGAAGTAGTACAACCTTTTTTTTTTTTTACCAGCAGCTTTGAAAGCATCTGCACAAGTGTTAACGAGTAGTCATCAGCCACAGGTTTGGGCTGCAGGGATTACAAGGCCTTCATTAGACTGAAAGACACAGAACACAATGTTATAGTCATCACAGCAACTACTCCCAAGTGTTATCAGGAAGGGGCTTATTCACATAACAGACAGAACAGCATGTTAGAGCCATTACAGCCGGTGCCCCTGTGTGGAGACATCTTACCACCTCTGCTCGGACGGCCGGACATCATCCTTTGCTTGGATGGCTGGACATCTAGGGCAGAAAATATACAATGTAACTGCAAGACAACTGCTCCAGGTAACAGCGCCTGCTCTGTACTGTTTAATACTTAACACAAGTGTTAGTCAGGATGGGGCTTATTCACATAACAGACACAACCTGTGACTATGTCTGTGCACTTCTTACCACCCTTTGCTGGACATCGGATTCATCCTAGGAAGAGGCATCAGGATATAAACATCAGCTTTAAAAAGGTAATCTGACTCCAGACAGAATACACTGTAACTGCAGGTAACAGGATATAGTTCTGCTCTGTACCGCTAAATACCAGCACAGGTGATATTAGAAGGGCTTATTCACATAACACCACAGGTAACAGGATATAGTTCTGCTCTGTACCACTAAATACCAGCACAGGTGATATCAGAAGGGGCTTATTCACATAACACCACAGGTAACAGGACATAGTTCTGCTCTGTACCGCTAAATACCAGCACAGGTGATATCAGAAGGGGCTTATTCACATAACAGACACAACCTGTGACTATGTCTGTGCACTTCTTACCACCCTTTGCTGGACATCGGATTTATCCGAGGAAGAGGGATCAGGATATAACCATCAGCTTTAAAAAGGTAATCTGACTCCAGACAGAATACACTTGTAACTGCAGCTAACAGGATATAGCTCTGCTGTGTGCTGCTAAATACCAACACAGGTGTTATCAGAAGGGGTTATTCACATAACACTGCAGGACTCTGCTCTGTACCCTTTGCTTTAATTCACAGGCACTTTGTACTGCATCAACACGGGTGATTATCAGTAGCCTCCAAAAAGTTAAGTCTGACCCAGGACAAACTGAACCTTGTAACCATAAGAGAATGAAAGGTACACAGGCAATGTGCAATACTTAGCTTCCAGTGTGCGAACGGAAGACGAGGCGGCGCACGTGTGTCGTCAGACGCCCACGTTCCACAGAGCTTTTCAGCAATATCTCTTCCGTTCTGAAGTCCTTCTCAGCGGATACCGAGTGAAGCCAGGGAAACACACATGGCTATCCTCACTCTCAGGCCTCCGAACCTTGTCACCCACAAGGTATAATGGCCGGGTAACAGCGGATACAGAGTGAAGCCAGGGAACACACATGGCTATCCTCACTCTCAGGCCTCCGAACCTTGTCACCCACAAGGTATAATGGCCGGGTAACAGCGGATACAGAGTGGAGCCAGGGAAACACACATGGCTATCCTCACTCTCAGGCCTCAGGAACATACATGGCCGTGTCCAACTCTGGGCCTTTTTAACCTGGAAAAACCACGGTCTATACGGCCATAGCAGCCTAAGGAGGCTGACAACTGGTGGGCTTCTTCCTCACAGGAATGAGGACAATAAAAAATACACTGTTGGGTGGTAGGAGGCGTGTTTATATAGTACCGATCTCATTTAATTGATTGATTTAGTCTAGGTGGGCGGTCCTAGGAAACGAATGAGACAAACCTTAACCCATGATGTGCTGCCGAGGACGAAAAGGGAAACACTATATACCCTCCTCCAGTCCTCCCTCTATATACACGATATACCCTCCTCCAGTCCTCCCTCTATATACAATATATACAGTCCTCCCTCTATATACACGATATACCCTCCTCCAGTCCTCCCTCTATATACACTATATACCCTCCTCCAGTCCTCCCTCTATATACACTATATACAGTCCTCCCTCTATAAACACGATATACCCTCCTCCAATCCTCCCTCTATATACACTATATACCCTCCTCCAGTCCTCCCTCTATATACACTATATCCCCTCCTCCACTCCTCCCTCTATATACACTATATACCCTCCTCCAGTCCTCCCTCTATATACACGATATACCCTCCTCCAGTCCTCCCTCTATATACAATATATACAGTCCTCCCTCTATATACACGATATACCCTCCTCCAGTCCTCCCTCTATATACACTATATACCCTCCTCCAGTCCTCCCTCTATATACACTATATACCCTCTGTGGGGAGTCGCTCTGGTAGACAGCGGTGCGGGTGCAGTATAGAGGCACAAGGGAGTCCAGAAGGTGCGGAAAACAGTGTTTTATTCACACTTGCATCAAATTAACAGCAGACAGTCACTTGGTGTTAAATCACACACACATCAGAAACCGAGTGGAAAAACAAAAAGTCCAAACACAGGTTCCAATCACCTGGGAGGTTTGAGGTGCGGGTTCGCACCTGGCTGTCAGCCCAGCCGCAGGACAATCCACCATCAGGCTTCCAGAAATAACCCCACTTGGCTGAGCTCCTTCCTCCAGGTCAGAGAGCTCCACAGCACTGTGATCAGCTCCAGGACAAACACTCTCACAGCTGCTGGTGCTGGCTGAGTTTTTAAACCCAGCCCAAAACCAGGACTGGAGTCGTGGGGAGCAGCCACCCACCCTACACTTTAGCTGCTCCCGGTAAGAGCCGGCCCGGATCGGCTTTGCAGCCATGCTATTTAGCAAATGTGTCAGTAGCACTACCTGCTACTGACATCAACAAACGGCTCTTACCTCACCGAGGCTATGAACCTCGGTGACACGTACCTGCCATCTAGGACGGCACCCTGCACCTTACCACATACCCCCTTTGTTCAACCCTGAGGGGTGGACACCACGACAAACAGTGTACCGGGAGAGTGCGTCTGCATTTTTAACAACCGGCCCGCTCTGTGCTCCACCGTGAATTTAAAATTCTGTAGGGACAGAAACCACCTGGTGACCGGGCATTCCTCTCTTTGGCTTGGCACATCCACTTGAGTGGGGAGTGGTCGGTCACCAGGCGGAAGTGGGGAGGGCCTCGAGTGCCCACTTGATGGCCAGGCACTCTCTCTCGACTATGCTGTACCTGGTCTCGGCTGGGGTGAGCTTGCGGCTGAGGAAGACAACGGGATGCTCCTCCCCGTTGACTTCCTGCGATAATACCGCACCAAGGCCAACCTCAGAGGCGTCGGTCTGGACAACGAACTCTTTCCTGAAATCGGGTGTCACCAAAACCGGGGACCCACACAGGGCCGATTTCAGGGCGGAGAAAGCCTTTCCGCCTGCTCATTCCAGCGGACCATCCCTGTCTTACGCCCCTTTAATAACTCTGTCAATGGCGAGCGATAGTGGCAAAGTGGGGCACAAACCTCATGTAATACCCCACAATCCCCAGGAACGACTTTATCTGCCTGGTGGTGACCGGCCGGGGCCAACTCCGTGTGCCTCTACCTTATTTACCTGAGGCTTGATGACTCCCGCCCAATGACATACCCCAGGTATTTGGTCTCTTCCAACCCAATCGCACACTTCTTTGGATTGGCGGTTAGACCAGCTTTCCTCAGGGCATCCACTACCGCCTGCACTTTGGGCAAATGGCTTTCCCAGTCGGTGCTGTGGATGATTACATCATCTAAGTAGGCCGAGGCGTACCGGCGATGTGGTCGCAGCACTATGTCCATTAACCTTTGGAAGGTGGCGGGGCGCCATGCAGGCCAAAGGGTAACACCTTGTAGTGATACAGGCCCTGCGGGGTAACAAAGCGTTTTTCCTTGGCCGACTCCGTTAAGGGTACCTGCCAGTACCCTTTAGTGAGAGTCCAGCACAGAAAAATAGCGAGGCTTGTCCTAAATTCTCAACAAGCTCGTCTACCCGGGGCATGGGATACGCGTCAAACTTGGACACTTCATTTAACTTGCGAAAGTCGTTGCAGAACCGCAACGTCCCATCCGGCTTAGGTATTAGGACTATGGGACTGGCCCACTCACTTTTGATTCCTCAATGACATCGAGCTTCAACATTAAGTGCACTTCCTCCGCGATGGCCCGTCGCCGAGCCTCGGGTACCCGGTATGGTTTTAACCGGATCTTGGCCTGAGGCTCAGTGGCGATGTCATGGCGGATGAGAGGCGTGCGGCCAGGGAGGTCGAGAACACATCCGTGTTCCGACTGATGAACTCCTGACTTCCTGAACTTGTTTGGAAGACAGGCTGTCTGCAATTTTACCGTGGTTACGGCTTCACAGGCCTCGAACTGTGGGGATGGACCCTTTTCACCTAGAAGCCCCTGGCCGGGTACACCTGCTCCGGCTTGCGCCGCCTGGCTGGTGTACTTTGTAATTTACTTCCCCTACCTTCTCGATCACCTCATAGGGGCCCTGCCACCTAGCTAAGAATTTGCTGTCAAGGGTGGGTACCAGAACCAAAACCCGGTCTCCCGGATTGAAGCCCCGTACCCGAGCCTGACGATTGTACACCCTACTCTGGGCTTGTTGCGCTGCCTCCATATGCTCCCGGACCAGCGGCAACACCCTTTCCATCCGGTCCTGCATCTGGGTGACATACTCAATGACACTTTTGTGGGGGACAGGCTGTTGTTCCCATGCTTCTTTGGCGATATCCAACAGGCCCCGAGGGTGTCTGCCATAAAGCAGTTCGAAGGGCGAGAACCCAGTAGAGGCCTGGGGTACCTCTCGCACTGCGAACATGAGATAGGGCAGAAGCAGGTCCCAGTCCTTCCCATCTCTAGACACCACCCTTTTTAACATATTTTTAAAGTTTGGTTAAACCTCTCGACAAGACCGTCCGTTTGCGGATGGTAAACGGACGTCACTAATTGCTTTATACGCAATAATTTACACAGTTCCCTCATAACTTTGGACATAAAGGGGTCCCTTGGTCTGTCAGAACCTCTTTTGGCAGGCCCACACGGGAAAACATTTCCATTAACTCTTTGGCAATGAGCTTAGCTGAGGTATGTCGCAGAGGCACCGCCTCCGGATACCAGTGGCATAGTCGAGAACTACCAAAATGTGTTGGTGGCCCGGGCAGACTTTGGTACAGGCCCAATTAGATCCATAGCGATTACGCTCAAGCGGGACCTCAATAATTGGAAGAGGTACCAGAGGACTACGGAAATGTGGCTGGGGGCTATTTATCTGACAGGTGGGACAGGACTTACAATAATTCTCTACCTCCTTGAACACACTGGGCCAATAAAACCGCTGCAGTATGCGGTCCTGGGTTTTCTGCCACCCAAGTGTCCCCCAAGAACATGTTGGTGGGCAAGCTCCATGACAAGCTTGCGGTGCGCTGTGGGCACCACCAACTGTTCAACAGGTTCACCCAGTTTGGTTCACCCGATATAACATTTCTTGGTGAACAACAAAGCGGGAAATATTACCTCAGCCCCTGGTCTCTGGGGTTTACCATCAATTTCAGCACATTCTCCCAGGCCCTGGTTAGGGTTTGGTCCCGGTGTTAGGCAGTCCCAAAATTATCTCCGGAGACGTGGAGGTCTGCCAACTCAGGTCCTGGTGGCAAGTCCTCCATGTCTCCCACCATTACACTCAGTGGGGGTGCCTCCCCTCTATCACAGAAGTGGTGGTCACCCCTACCGCAGGCCCTTCGGACTCGGGCTCCCAGGGCTCTGGCCTCCCACTGGAACCAGGCCACTCAGCTAGGGTTACCCCTGTCTCAGGGCTATTAGTCACTTTCACCTCAGGCCATAGTGACGGAAAACCAGGAAGTCTCTCCCAATTATTAGTTCATAGGGTAGCTTTGAGGAGATCGCCACTTCACAAGTCCATGTGCCGGCCGCCGTGGACAGAGACATTACAGCAGTGGGATAGTCCTTTAAGTCTCCGTGTATGCACACCACACCAACTTTCCGGCCCGTATACTGGGTGGGCTGTACCAGGGCAGCACTTACCAGGGTTACTAGGCTCCCTGAGTCCAACAGCGCCACTGCCAGGTTATCCCCGACTTGCACCTGGCACAGATGACGATTGTCTATTGTCTCGGGGTGCCGGTCGCACACAGTCTCCGGGCATACATGGAAGCCCGGTACCCATAATTAACCTCCATGGGTTCTCCCCACTGTGGACAGTCGGCCCTTACGTGGCCAGGCTCGTGACACCGCCAGCAGACTATCGGGGCCGGGTCTACAGGGGTACACGCCGAGCCGGTTTCTCGGGTACCAGTCGCCGGGACTGGATGGGAGTCCTCCGGGTTTGACCGGCCCCCTCCCAACAACACCCCCTTTCAAGTTTTGGGTGGCCTCATAGCGCTCCACCAGGTCGACCATTTCTAGGGCATTGGTGGGTGATACCTGGCCGATCCAGTGCTGAAGGGGGTAAGGCAAAGCCCTCCAGAACATGTCAGCCAGCAGACGGTCCAGCATAGCAGTCGGACTTAGAATGTCAGGTTGCAGCCATTTTTGCAACCTGTGCAGCAACTCATAGTACTGCGGCCTGGCGGGTTCAGCCGCTTTAAAGTCCCACTGGTGGACCCGCTGAGCCCAGACCAACACATTTTACCCCCAGTCTGGCCAGGATCTCCCCCTTCACCGTGGGATAATCAGCAGCCTGGTCATCTGCTAAATCAAAAAAAAACTTGCTGGAGTCCGGATGCCAGGAGCGGAGCAACCACCTCGGCCCACTGGTCACGGGGTAACTTTTCCCTCACGGCGACCTTCTCAAAGACCGCCAGGTATGTCTCAACGTCGTCTGAGGGTCATTTTGGGACCGCCCGCACGGACCGCTTTCCGGGCATCATGGGCGTGGTGGGACGCTCCTGCGGCTTGTAATGCCATCACATGCTGTAGCAGTAGCTGGTTGGTCTCCCGCTGCTGCACGTTAGCCTCTATGAGGCTTTCACCGCCGCCTCCATTTTGTCAGGAAACACAGGCTGCAACTTTGCCGGCCGAATATAGGACATCCAGTCGTTCCCAGAAAAAACAAACTTCGGCGTTCACGCCAGCCTCACTGCGCATGCCCGCATCCTCCACCAAATGTGGAGAGTCGCTCTGGTAGACAGCGGTGCGGGTGCAGTATAGAGGCACAAGGGAGTCCAGAAGGTGCGGAAAACAGTGTTTTATTCACACTTGCATCAAATTAACAGCAGACAGTCACTTGGTGTTAAATCACACACACATCAGAAACCGAGTGGAAAAACAAAAAGTCCAAACACAGGTTCCAATCACCTGGGAGGTTTGAGGTGCGGGTTCACACCTGGCTGTCAGCCCAGCCGCAGGACAATCCACCATCAGGCTTCCAGAAATAACCCCACTTGGCTGAGCTCCTTCCTCCAGGTCAGAGAGCTCCACAGCACTGTGATCAGCTCCAGGACAAACACTCTCACAGCTGCTGGTGCTGGCTGAGTTTTTAAACCCAGCCCAAAACCAGGACTGGGTCGTGAGGAGCAGCCACCCACCCTACACTTTAGCTGCTCCCGGTAAGAGCCGGCGGCTTTGCAGCCATGCTATTTAGCAAATGTGTCAGTAGCACTACCTGCTACTGACATCAACAACGGCTCTTACCTCACCGAGGCTATGAACCTCGGTGACACGTACCTGCCATCTAGGACGGCACCCTGCACCTTACCACACCTCCTCCAGTCCTCCCTCTATATACACTATATTCCCTCCTCCAGTCCTCCGTCTATATACACTATATACCCTCCTCCACTCCTCCCTTTATATACACTATATCCCCTCCTCCAATCCCCTCTATATATACTATATACCCTCCTCCAGTCCTCCCTCTATATACACTATATACAGTCCTCCCTCTGTATACACAATATACCCTCCTCCAGTCCTCCCTCTTTATACACTATATACCTCCTCCAGTCCTCCCTCTATATACACTATATACTCTCCTCCATTCCTCCCTCTATATACACTATATCTTCTCCTCCAGTCCTGCCTCTATATACACTATATACCCTCCTCCAGTCCTCCCTCTATATACACTATATACTCTCCTCCAGTCCTCCTCTATATACACTATATACCCTCCTCCACTCCTCCCTCTATATACACTATATACCCTCCTCCCTCTATATATACTATATCTCCTCCTCCACTCCTCCTCTATATACACTATATACCCTTCTCCAGTCCTCCCTCTATATCCACTATATCTCCTCCTCCAGTCCTCCCTCTATATACACTATATACCCTCCTCCATTCCTCCCTCTATATACACTATATCTCCTCCTCCAGTCCTGCCTCTATATACACTATATACCCTCCTCCAGTCCTCCCTCTATATACACGATATACCCTCCTCCAGTCCTCCCTCTATATACAATATATACAGTGCTCCCTCTATATACATGATATACCCTCCTCCAGTCCTCCCTCTATATACACTATATACCCTCCTCCAGTCCTCCCTCTATATTCACTATATTCCCTCCTCCAGTCCTCCGTCTATATACACTATATACCCTCCTCCACTCCTCCCTCTATTTACACTATATACCCTCCTCCAATCCCCTGTATATATACTATATACCCTCCTCCAGTCCTCCCTCTATATACACTATATTCCCTCCTCCAGTCCTCCCTCAATATACACTATATACCCTCATCCACTCCTCCCTCTATATACACTATAGCTCCTTCTCCAGTCCTCCCTCTATATACACTATATCCCCTCCTCCAGTCCTCCCTCTTTATACACTATATACCCTCCTCCAGTCCTCCCTCTATATACACTATATACTCTCCTCCATTCCTCCCTCTATATACACTATATCTCCTCCTCCAGTCCTGCCTCTATATACACTATATACCCTCCTCCAGTCCTCCTCTATATACACTATATACTCTCCTCCAGTCCTCCCTCTATATACACTATATACCCTCCTCCCTCCTCCCTCTATATACACTATATACCCTCCTCCCTCTATATATACTATATCTCCTCCTCCACTCCTCCCTCTATATACACTATATACCCTTCTCCAGTCCTCCTCTATATCCACTATATCTCCTCCTCCAGTCCTCCCTCTATATCCACTATATCTCCTCCTCCAGTCCTCCCTCTATATACACTATATACCCTCCTCCATTCCTCCTCTATATACACTATATCTCCTCCTCCAGTCCTGCCTCTATATACACTATATACCCTCCTCCAGTCCTCCCTCTATATACACGATATACCCTCCTCCAGTCCTCCCTCTATATACAATATATACAGTGCTCCCTCTATATACATGATATACCCTCCTCCAGTCCTCCCTCTATATACACTATATCCCTCCTCCAGTCCTCCCTCTATATACACTATATTCCCTCCTCCAGTCCTCCGTCTATATACACTATATACCCTCCTCCACTCCTCCCTCTATATACACTATATACCCTCCTCCAATCCCCTGTATATATACTATATACCCTCCTCCAGTCACTCCCTCTATATACACTATATTCCCTCCTCCAGTCCTCCCTCAATATACACTATATACCCTCATCACTCCTCCCTCTATATACACTATAGCTCCTTCTCCAGTCCTCCCTCTATATACACTATATCCCCTCCTCCAGTCCTTTCCTGTATATACACTATATACCCTCCTCCTCCTCCCTCTATATACACTATATCTCCTTCTCCAGTCCTCCCTCTATATACACTATATACAGTCCTCCCTCTATATACACGATATACCTTCCTCGAAATACCTAAAGGGAGGAGTGGAGGAGGGTATATAGTGTATATGGACAGGAGGACTGGAGGAGGGAATATAGCTGTATATAGAGGAGGGACTGGAGGAGAGAATATAGTGTATATAGAGGGAGGACTGGAGGAAGGTATATAGTGTATATAGAGGAGGACTGAGAGAGAGTATATCGTGTATATAGAGGAGGACTGTGTCATATTGTATATAGAGGAGGACTGGAAGAGTATATCGTGCATATAGGGGAGGGACTGGAGGAGGTATATAGAGGGAGGAGGTGGAGGAGAGATATAGTGTATATAGAGGGAGGACTGGAAGGAGAGGTATATAGTGTATATAGAGGAGAGATTGGAGGAGGAGTATATCGTATATAGAGGAGGACTGTTATATTGTATATGAGGGAGGACTGGAGGAGAGTATATCGTGTATATAGAGGAGGGACTGGAGGAGGGTATATAGTGTATATGAAGGGAGGACTGGAGGAGAGTATATAGTGTATATAGAGGCAGGACTGGAGGAGGAGATATAGTGTATAGGAGACGGAGGACTGGAGGAGAGGAATATAGTGTATATAGACGGGAGGACTGGAGGAGAGATATAGTGTATATAGAGGGAGGACTGAAGGAGAGAATATAGTGTATATAGAGAGGGACTGAAGGAGGGATATAGTGTATATAGAGGGAGGAACTGGAGAGGGATATAGTGTATATAGAGGAGGACTGGAGGAGGATATAAGTGTATATAGAGGAGGACTGGAGAAGAGGTATATAGTGTATATAGAGGGAGGACTATATATAGTATATAGAGGGAGGGACCTGGAAGGAGGGTATATCGTGTATATGAGGAGGAGGAGAGAGCTATAGTGTATATAGAGGCAGGACTGGAGGGGGAGATATAGTGTAAATAGAAGGAGGACTGGAGGAAGAGATATAGTGGATATAGAGGGAGGACTGAAGAAGGGTATATAGTGCTATATAGAAGGAGGAGTGAGGAGGAGCATACTAGTGGTATATGAGAGGGAGGACTGGAGAGAATATATAGTGTATATAGAGGAGGACTGGAGGAGAGTATATAGTGTATATAGAAGGGAGGACTGGAGGAGGGTATATAATGTATATGAGAGGCAGGACTGGAGGAGGAGATCTAGTGAATATAGAGGAGGACTGGAGAGAGTATATAGTGTATAAGAGAGGGAGGACTGGAAGGAAAGTATTTGTGTATATAGAGGGAGGACTGGAGGAGAGTATATAGTGTATATAGAAGAGGAGGACTGGGGAAGCTATATCGTATATATGAGAGGGAGGGACTGTGTATATATTGTATGTAGAGGGGAGGACTGGAAGGAGGGTATATCGTGCATATAGAGGGAGGACTGGAGAAGTATATAGAGGGAGGGGGAGGAGGTATAGTGTATATAGAGGGAGGACTGGAGGAGGGTTATATAGTGTTATATAGAGGGGAGGATTGGAGGAGGGTATATACGTGTATATAGAGAGAGGACTATATATATGTATATAGAGGAGGACTGGAGGTAAGGATATATCGTGTATATAGAGGAGGACTGGAGGAGAAGTATATAGTGTATATGAGGGAGGAGCTGGAGGAGGGTATATAGTGTATATAGATAGGCAGGACTGGAGGGGAGTATATAGTGTATATAGAAAGGAGGACTGGAGGAGAGATATAGTAATGTATAGAGAGGAGGACTGGAGAGAGGATATAGTGTATATAGAGGGAGGACTGGAGGAGGGGATATAGTATTATATAAGTGAGGACTGGAGGAGGGTATATAGTGTATATAGAAGAGGAGGGACTGGAGGAGAATATATCGTGTATATAGAGGGAGGACTGTATACTAATTGTATATAGAGGGAGGACTGGAGGAGGGTATATACGTGTATATACAGAGGGAGGACTGGAGGAGGGTATATAGTGTATATAGAGTGTGGTAAGGTGCAAGGTGTCATATGTGATGGCAGGTACGTGTCACCGAGGTTGCTGGCCTCGGTGAGGTGAGAGCCGAGGTTTTTGTCTGCAGCAGCTAGTGCTGTTTGACTTTGTTAAATAGCATGGCTGCAAAGCCGATCGGGCCGGCTCTTACTGGGAGCAGCTAAAGAGTAGGGTGGGTGGCTGCTCCCCACGGTCCAGTCCATGTTTTGGGCTGGATATAAAACGCAGCCAGCAGCTGTGTCTGAGGAGTGTGATTATCCTGGAGCTGCTAACAGGGCTGGGAGTTCTCTGTCCAGGAGGAAAGAGCTCAGCAAGGAGGTATTTTGTTTGGCTACGTTATTTCCGTTGTGTGTGAACTGTCACCAAGAGACTGTTTTTCATTTTGTGTGCAAGTGTGAATAAAACACTGTTTGTTGCACAATCTGGACTCCTTGTTTTGCCCCTAAACTGCACCCGCACCGCTGTCTACCAGGCGACTCCCACATTTGGTGTCGGATGCGGGCATGCGCAGTGAGGCTGGCGTGAAGCGCCGAAGTTTTGTTTTTCTAAAGTGTATGGAATATATTAAGCCAGCAAAGCTGCAAGCAGGTGTTTTTCGACTTGTCGGATGACCAAGCGGCAGATTATGACACTGTGAAAGGAGGTCCTAGCCAGACTGGGCGTGAGCGTGCTGAGTCCGCGCCCAAGGAGTCCACCAGTGGGACTTTAAAGCGACTGAACCCGCTAGGCCGCAGTTCTACGATCTGCTGCACAGGCTGCAAAAGTGGCTGCAGCCCGATCTACTAAGTCCCACTGCCATGCTGGATCGACTGTTGGCGGACATCTTTTGGAGGGCCCTGCCTTATCCCTCCAGCACTGGATCGGCCAGGTATCGCCCACCAATGCCCTGGAGATGGTCGACCTGGTGGGCGCTACGAGGCCACCAGAAACCTGCAGGGGACTCTTGCGGGGAAGGGTCAGTCAAACTCCGGAGGCCTCTGCCCCAGTTCCGGCGTCCGGCGACAGAGCGGCCTGCCCGGAATATACCCCCTGCGAGTCCGCCTCCCGTGGTATGCTGGAGGTGTCAGGAGCCAGGCCACATCAGGGCCGACTGTCCGCATCGGGATGAGCCGATGGATATGAACTACGAGGAGTCGTCACTCCCTGTATGCACGGAAGCTGTGCGCAACTGGCACCCGTGAGGTGCAGGACCATAACCACCTGTGTCAGGTAGAGGTGGGAGACTCTCTGGCGGTGGCTCTGCTGGACTCCGGGAGTTTAGTCTCCCTGGTAAGGAGCTGCACTTGTACGGCCTGCGGGTATACTGGCCGTAAAGTCAGGGTCCTGTGCATCCACGGAGACCTGAAAGACTATCCCACTGCACTAGTGACTTTGTCCACAGCGGCTGGTAGGTGGACCCACGAGGTGGCTGTCGCTACTAAACTCCCACGAACTAATACTTGGGAGGGACTTCCCGGTTTTCGGCGCTGTGGCCGGCAATAAAGGTATCTGAGGACCCGAGACAGGGGTGACCCTAGTAGAGTGGCCTGATACCGCTGGAAGGCCAGAACCCTGGGAGCCCGAGTCTGGAAGGGCCGGCGGTAGGGGTGACCACTGCTCCAGCGGTAGAGGGGAGACAACCCCACTGAGTGTAATGGTGGGAGACACGGAGGACTTGCCACCGGGACCTGAAGTTGGCAGACCTCAATGTCTCCGGGAAGAATTTTGGGACCCGCTTAGCACCGGGACCAAACCCTAACCAGGGCCTGGGAGAATGTGCTGGAAATTGATGGGAAGCCCCAGAGCCAGGGGCTGAATTAATGTTCCCACGGTTTATTGTTCTGCAGGATATGTTGTGCTCGGGTGAACCAAATCCGAGGGCGAACCTGTTGAACAGTTGGTGAGTGCCCACAGCGTATCGCCAAGCTTGTCATGGAGCTTGCCCACCAGCATGTTCTTGGGGGACACCTGGGGTGGCAGAAAACCCAGGACCGCATACTGCAGCGATTTTATTGGCCCAGTGTGTTCCAAGGAGGTAAGAGAATTGTTGTAAGTCCTGTATCCGACCCTGTCGGAATAACTGGCCCCAGCCACACATTTCCCGTAGTCCCCTGGTACCTCTGCCAATTATTGAGTACACGTTTGAGCTGATCGCGTGGATTTAGTGGGCCTGTGCAAAAGTCTGCCAGAGGCCTGGCCATTTGTCTGGTAGTTCTCGACTGTGCTCACTATCGGGAGGAGGCGGTGCCTCTGCGCATCACCTCAGCTCGCCCACTGCCAAGTTATTTGAAGATGTTTTCCCGTGTGACCTGCCAAGAAGGTTCTGACAGACCAGGACCACACATGTCCATGAGGGAACGTGCTAGACTGTGTGTATAAAGCAGTTAGGACGTCCGTTTACCATCCGCAAACAAAGCGGTCTTGTGGAAAAGTGGCAAACTCTAAAAAACCCTATGTTAAAAGAGTGGTGTCTAAGATGGGAAGGGACTGGGACCTGCTTCTGCCCTATCTCATGTTCGCAGTGAGGTGCCCCAGCCTCTACTGGGTTCTGCCTCGACGCTATCAACGGACACCCTCGGGGCCTGTTGGTTATCGTAGGCGTGGGAACAGCAGCCTGTCCCCCACAAAGGTGTCATTAGTATCATACCCAAATGCAGGACCGGATGGAAAGGGTGCTTTGCCGCCTGGTGCGAGGAGCATATGGAGGCAGCGCAACAAGCCCAAGTAGGGTATGCACAATACGTCAGGCTCGGTGGACTTCAATCCGGGAGATCGTTTCTGGTACCCACCACTTGACGCAGATTCCTAGCTAGGTGCAGGGGCTATGGTGATCGAGAAGGTAGGGAAGTAAAGTACAAGTACACCAGCCAGGCAGCTGCTGAAGCAGGTGTGCCAGTAGTGCTTAAAGCCGTGAAAGATGGGACACAGACGGCGACCCACAGCCCGGCCAGTTCTAGGTGAAAGGGTCCAGCCCCACAGTTCGAGGCCTGTGAAGCAGTAACCACGGTAAAAATTACAGACAGCCTGTCTTTCAAACAAGTTCAGGAAGTCAGGAGTTCATCAGTCGAACACGGATGTGTTCTCGGACCTCCCTGGCCGCACGTCTCTCATCCAACATGACATCGTCACTGAGCCTCAGGCCAAGATCGGTTAAAACCATACCGGGTACCCGAGGCTCGGCGGCGGACCATCGCGGAGGAAGTACAGTTAATGTTGAAGCTCGAGGTCATTGAGGAGTCGAAAAGTGAGTGGGCCAGTCCCATAGTCCTAATACCCAAGCCGGATGGGACGTTGCGGTTCTGCAACGACTTTCGCAAGATTAAATGAAGTATCCAAGTTTGTGCGCGTATCCCATGCCCGAGTGAGGCAGGCTGGTTGAAAGTTTAGGACAAGCCCGTTATTTTTCTGTGCTGGACCTCACTAAAGGGTACTGGCAGGTACCCTTAACGGAGTCGGCTAAGGAAAAACCGCATTTGTTACCCCGCAGGGCCTGTATCACTACAAGGTGTTACCCTTTGGCCTGCATGGCGCCCCCGCCACTTTCCAAGGTTAATGGACATAGTGCTGCGACCACATCGTCGATGCGCCTCGGCCTACTTGGATGATGTAGTCATCCACAGCACCGACTGGAAAGCCATTTACCCAAGGTGCAGGCGGTAGTGGATGCCCTGAGGAAAGCCGGACTGACCGCTAACCCAAAGAAGTGCTCCATAGGGTTAGAGGAGACAAAATATCTGGGATATGTAATTGGGCGGGAGTCATCAAACCTCAGGTAACTAAGGTAGAGGCCATTCGTAACTGGCCCGACCGGTCACCACCAGGCAGGTAAAGTCGTTCCTGGGGATTGTAGGTTACTACATGAGGTTTGTGCCCCACTTTGCCACAATAGCAGCGCCATTGACAGACCTGTTGAAGGGGCGAAAGTCTGGGAGGGTTAGCTGGAGTGAGGAAGGCGGAGGAGGCTTTCTCCGCGTTGAAGTCGGCCCTGTGTGGGTCCCGGTTTTGAGTGACACCCGACTTCAACAAGGAGTTTGTCGTACAGACCGGCGCCTCGGAGGTAGGCCTCGGTGCGGTACTGTCGCAGGAGGTCAACGGGGAAGAACATCCCGTTGTCTTCCTGAGCCGTAAGCTCAGTCCCGCCGAGTCCAGGTATAGTATAGTGGAGAGGGAGTGCCTGGCTATCAAGTGGGCACTCGAATCTCTCCGCTACTACCTGTTAGGGAGGAGGTTCCGTCTGGTGACCGACCATTCCCCCTCAAATGGATGAGTCAGGCCAAGGAGAGGAATGCTCGGGTCACCAGGTGGTTCCTATCTCTTCAAAATTTCAAGTTTTCCGTGGAACACAGGGCAGGCCGCTTGCAGGGCAGCGCAGATGCCCTGTCCCGCGTCCACTGCCTCACGTGTGTTCACCCCCTCAGGGTTGAACAAAGGGGGTATGTGGTAAGGTGCAAGGTGTCATATGTGATGGCAGGTACGTGTCACCGAGGTTGCTGGCCTCGGTGAGGTGAGAGCTGGGTTTTTGTCTGCAGCAGCTAGTGCTGTTTGACTTTGTTAAATAGCATGGCTGCAAAGCCGATCCAGGCCGGCTCTTACTGGGAGCAGCTAAAGAGTAGGGTGGGTGGCTGCTCCCACGGTCCAGTCCATGTTTTGGGCTGGATATAAAAGCGCAGCCAGCAGCTGTGTCTGGGGAGTGTGATTATCCTGGAGCTGCTAACAGGGCTGGGAGTTCTCTGTCCAGGAGGAAAAGAGCTCAGCAAGGAGGTATTTTGTTCCTGGCTAC
>CM065596.1:109466653-109495815 GCA_033119425.1 Bufotes viridis
CATCTGCCTGCTTAGGACAACTTACTGATGTGACTAGGGGTTTCTGGTTTGTCTGTTTGCGAGTTCCCCAAGACGGTTTTGTCCTATATCTGTGAGGAATATAATCCCTCACAGCCTTTCAATGGAGTGGTCATGTGTCCATCTCAATTCATCGGCTCAAGGAATTATTACTGAACTGAGCACAGGAAAGAGCGGGGATGACTTAAAGATGACCTGTCACCTCTCATAACATGTCTGTTTTAGTAATATGATTCAGTAGCATCTATTCTAATGACTCAATGTTGTGGCACTCCTTTATTATTCCCTCTAGAAATGATGAATGAATGGCTGGCAGTTTGCAATGAAGGTCCAGATGGATATTACCAGTTGGGGGTGTGTCCCTGCTGTCTGACACTGACAGCACTAATTGAATAGTGTTAGACTGTGCGGGGAAAAGCCCATAAGAAACAGGAAAGCAGAACACCAACTGGATATACTTTAGTGGGCCATATCCAACGCTAGCCTTTGGCCCTGGTAAAAAATCGAAATCGGAGAAAAACAAAACAAAAACACAGCACTCCTCCTTCAGAGAAATTGGTGATATTTATTCACCCAGCTGAGTTGAAACGCTGCGATCCATACTGTGGGACACTCCCATGTGGATCTTTAATGCAAACTGCTAGCAATTCATAAATCACGTCCATCTTCTGGCAGGAACACTGCTGTAAAGGCAACGAAAAAGACAGCCAAAAAATGATGGTCTTAATAAAACACCCTCAATGTTTGAACAAAAAGGACTGAAAAGCCACCACAAAAACGGAGGCAAAAAAAAAAAAACTAATAAAAAACGCCTGTGGTTATTCTGCCATTTATTAACCCCAGACAAAACCTGTGTTTGCAGGTCTGTTGTGCAGTGCTGAGGATCTCACCCACGGCCGATCTGATCACTCTGTTTTTGGCTGATGCTTTCTGGTTTTGGGGCTTTCCTTGCTGCTTTAGTCTCCTGCGCTGTTTCTTCATTCCTGTCTTGTGGCTACTTAATGCTGCTTGTTGACTGTTGCCTCCTGGTCTTTTCTTTATACCTGAAAAGGACAAGGACACACTGCGGGTTATGACCAAAATAGCTGCACTCTTTTTTCCATAAGGCAGTAGTAAATCAGTGGGAATGATATCAACTAGGGCTGCACGATATGGGAATTTTGTGCAATTGCGATTAGGGCCCTAAAAATTGCGATAACGATATGCGATGCGATATTTTAAAGGAATTGTGCTAGAGGTCTATCTGCTTGGATTTTCAAGGTAAAAGCACACACAGATGACTGACAATGTGAAATGTAGTTATGCTGAACTCAAGAACTGAAATGCAGTGTTTTTTAAAATAAAACACATATTTGCATTACACGTACAAAGTACAAGTACAAAATACAAAACTTGCCATTTTCTTAATAGCACTGCACAGAACAGATAAATAAAATAGATATAAGAAGATGTGTTCATTAAAATAACGACTTTCCGCCAGCCCCTCCTCCCTCCCCGCACTGTAACTTGGACGCAAGTCAGGTGACGCCGGTATTCGAGACCATCGCCGGCGAAAGGACAAGCTCTACACCAAAGTGCACTGCACGGCGATACTCACGGTCTGTAAGTATAGACAGCAAAGCCCGGATAATATTGGGTAAGAAGCATTTTACCTTAAATACTAAAACTATGGCGGATATGGGAGTTAAAGACTGCTAAAATTATCGACAAAAACTCCAACCATCATTCATGCACCTGTTTGCTATTAGTAACATACCTGACCGAGTTTAATCCAAAGAGTTGTATACTGGATTGGATACTCAGAGAACTGAGAACAACCCAAAGAGACTTATACCTACCATAGGGGGCTGTATGTGAGACTTTAACAATCTATGTGGTTTCTGGGTCATTAAGCCAAGTTTGGTAATTCCGATCCAAAAAGATCATCAACAAATAAGATGGAATGCAGACCCGCAAGTAATATGTACAACAGATAACCTACAAAGGTGGATTTTCACTTACTTGATCCACACTGACAACAATAGTGTGGATACATTTAATCTTCAGAGTGATTACAGGTGTATAGTCTGCAGTTTTTTCTACGGATGCATTAGATACATATAGACATCTTTATAGGTATTGTTGTCCACAACCTTGTGGTTCCCTTACAACTATAAGGTTATTTTACTGTTTTCTACCCAGGGCTGTGGAGTCGGAGTCGAGGAGTCGGAGGCAATTTTGGGTACCTGGAGTCGGAGTCGGCAAAAAATGGACCGACTCCGACTCCTACTAGATTTAAATTGGAATAAAAAAAAATTGGAATTAAAAAAAAGCAAGTTTAAATGTCCCAATTCAGATAAAGTTATAATTAATTACTTCTCTACTGTAAGAATAAAGGACAATGCATGCAGTGCGTCACGTTACCGCTAAACAAAGACGTTAAGTGACCGTGAAGAAGCATGCTTTTCATATGCTTTACTATGCAGTTAAAGGGACACTGACAGGCTGATTTACCGGCTAAAGATATATCTGCTGGTATTCATCAGAGGATTAGGAATACAACTAGACGACTGTTACCCCCAGTTGAGGTTTACTTGTGTTTAAAAACGTTTTAATCAATATGCAAATTCTCTACCTTTGTGCCCAAGGGGGCAGGCGCACATGTAGAGTACTGGCAACACTAGACAGGACTAGGTAGCGAGGAGGAAGAGAGAAAGCTGGCACAGCCTCAGCATAGCCAGACGAGGCTGCTGCTGCCAGCACTCTACACGTGCGCCTGCGCAGGAATTCAGCGTTCGGCTAGCCTGAAAAAAAAGGCCAGTGCAGTGAGTAATAACGAGGGGAACAGCGCTGGGAAGCTGTACTTCGGGCGCGGCTGGGCACAAAGCTGCAGGAGACGCTGCCCCATTGGGCACAAAGATAGTGAATTTGCATACAGATTAAAATGTTTTTTAAACACAAGTACAGCTTAACTGGGGGTAACATTAGTATAGTTTTATTCCTAATTCTCTGATGAATACCAGTATATATATATATCTTTAGCTGGAAAATCAGCCTGTCAGTGTCCCTTTAAGGAGCGGCAATACTTACACTTTCCATTGTCTTGTGGTCTGCTGTTACAGGGACCCCATGGTTATCCTCGCCTCTCACTGATAACTGATTAAGGACTGGAGACACTTGTATAAGTGAAGGGAATGGATAGTCAATAGTTCAAGACTGAAGCTGTAAACCATTTAAAAACCGCTATCATTCAGCTAAGGCTATAAAACATGTAAACTCAGATTGTTAGCTTAAATTTTAAACATGACTATGGGATTCTACTAGGAAAATCATATTTTAAAATAAATGCCCCTTCCCCTGCCCCTTCCTGGATCCTCCCACTGCTCTATCTTCAGCAGAAGATCAGCACACAAAGGAGAAGGCAGCAGCTTCTGCTCAACTACCTCTCTGTGCTAGAGGAGATTAGAAGAACTTGGTGGAACAGCTTCGTATTTGCATATTAAATACAGAGGAGTCGGAGTCGAGGCGTCGGAAGTTTCAAAATCTGAGGAGTCGGAGTCGGAGTATTTATCTACCGACTCCACAGCCCTGTTTCTACCTACCTTTTATTTTGTATTTTTAATTGTGTCATATATTAATTAGTCCTGATAGCACAGCTATTTCAAATCTATTGTCCCAATAAACTTTTCTTTTATGGCTAAGAAGTGATCCATTGATTTACACACATATAGAGTGCCGGTCTAATTTTTGAATATATTGGCTAAGAGTCTCAGATTTCATTACATCAGGGCTTAGTCCATATATAATGTTTGCATCTATTTTGTAGTGCACTATTATCTTTTTTCTGCGATTTCTTTTTATGAATGTAGCCAGCGACATCCGAATATTTATTACATCGTGCAGGATGTTTTTATCTTTGTTTATCTCTTTTCTGTGATTTATTTTTTTTGTAATTATTAGACGAAATTTTTCAAATTTTCAACAAAATTTCCAAAACCATTTTTTTAAGCACCAACTCAGTTATGAAGTGATTTTGAGGGGCTTACGTAATGAAAACCCCCCATAAATGACCCCATTTTAGAAACTACACCCCTCAATTAAAAACTGATGTTACAAGTGATTGTCTTATGGAGGGACTCATTTTTTGCAGGATAAGGTGACGTTTCCATTGGTACCATTTTGGGGTACATAAGACTTTTTGATCTCTTGGTGTTACAATTTTTGTGAGGCAAGGTAAAAAATGGCTGTTTTGGCATAGTTTTCACCTGAGGGGCCATCTCATGTGATATTTTTATAGATCAGGTTGTTACGGATGCAGCGATACCAAAAATAAAAATGATAGACACATTAGGTAAGTTTTACACAGTCAAAGCCTTTTTGAACAGAATCAAGTCTTGTTTTTGTATTGCCATTTTCTGAGACATATTTTTTTTATTTTTTGGGCGTTTGTCTTAGGTAGGCGCTCATTATTTGTGGGATGAGATGACGGTTTGATTGATACCATTTTGGGTTACATAAGCCTTTTTGATCGCTTGGTATCACACTTTTTTTTTTTTTAAGGCAAGGTGACCAGAAAATAGCTGTTTTGGCACAGTTTTTTTGTGATATTTTTATAGAGCCGGTCGATACGGACGCGGCGATACATATGTCCAGGGGGCTGGATCTCACAGGCTGACACGGATGGCAGCCATGATGCCTAAGGAAGGCTCGCTCCCTATATATCGCACATCTACGGTTAATGCGCTAGCATCGGTGTCTTCACCGATGCAGACGCGTACAGCAGGGGTCCGGCTATCAGTGACTGCCGGACCCCTGCAGCCCTGCGCCCACCCGATCAGCGCGCCGTAGTAGTACGGCGCTGGTATTTTAAACAAAGTCCGCAGCGGCGTACAGTTACGACGTTGGTAGCGAACGGGTTAAAGGAGTTGTCTGAGATCACAACCGTACTCGGTCCGGAAACACGGTCATTTATGATACAGTCAGTTCCTATCTGATCACTGTGCCTTTGTACTATACTCACATCATCGTATTGGTACACTGCAAGAGCCCATCAATTAGAAACGGACTATCATAAATCGCTATGATACGGTCAATTCCTATCTGATCACGGTGCCATTGTACTGTACTCACATCATGTTCGAACACTGCAAGAGGGCAACAATTAGATAGAAACGGACTGTATCATAAATCACTATAATATGGTCAGTTTGGGTCAGGGCAGCCGCAGTCGCATTGGGAGATGTGTCTGAAACACGGACCGTGTTTCCCGGACAGAGCACGGTCATAGGATTAAACCTAAAACAAAAAGAATGCTATATTTACCTCTTTCTCCAGTGCCGCTAGTGCAGTCTTCCTGTTGCTATACTCTGCAATACACCACTGAGGACAGTGATTGGCTGCAGTGGTCTCGTGCTGTGTACTGACATGTCAGCACTCCAGTCTGTAAACAAGCAGCAACAGACCGGTCCAGGGCACAGAACGGTGCTGGAGATAAAGGGATTATCCTTGAGCAAATCGAGCTTAGATGGAAAGTCAATTTGTTCAAATATTTTGATTTTAATGCTGTATCGGTACAGCATTAAAATGTATTGGCTCCGTGGAGCCAAAGTTCGTCTCGGGCTTTGGTACTGGCTGGTACCCCCGTGCCAAAGCCCACTTCGGATTCATATTTTAAACAGGAATACTGAAGTGTGACTTCGGGTGAAACAAACTTAGTCTCCATGGAGCCCATACATTATAATGCTGTATTGAGACACCATTAAAATAGAAGTATTTGAACGAACCGATTTCAGATCTATGATCGCTCAGGCCTAAAGGCATGTACAGAATGCTTTTTTATTTTAGACGATTTGAGGACTTGCCCAAGATATTTTAAATTATCTAGGACAGTGATGCTCAACCTGGGCCCTCCAGCTGTTGCCAAACTACAACTCCCAGCATGCCCGGACAGCCTACAGCAGGGCATGATGGGAGTTGTAGTCTTACAATAGCTGGAGGGCTGCAGGTTGGGCATCCCTGATCTAGCACAACTCCTTTAACTAACATTTTATAGACCACAGAGGCAGATACCACCATGGTTTTGGTTTCATCACGCCCGCGTCACTGGTCGGACAACATACACATAAATGCAAACAGAATTCAATAAACCAATACACAAACTGCAAATCTCTAACTCATCACTCCTGCTAGGAGTAGTAGTTTCCCATCAGCGCAGATCCGTGCTATAGACCCCAGCTGGATCAGTGCTGTTCTCTGCTAGGCTGCTCTCTAATAGAAAACACAGTCCATCCTCACCGCCGGAATCAGAGCCCAGCAGCTCAAGCCCCTTTCTGAGCAGCGCCGCGGACATGTTCCCTCACACGTGAGATTTCCACCACCAGTCACCTACAACGTCCGGCATCACATGACGCACTTCCGTACACAACCTTCTGGGGCTTGGTTACTACCATAGAGTCTTAACACTTGTGCTAGAGTGACACGCATGCGCGCCACCTGCCGGAGGGTGTGTAGTGATGTACACGCCCGGTCACTAGATGGCGATAATGGCGGAGGACACCTGCATCCTCTCAGAACATGTGCTGTGCAGGATACAGGCAGCTTTATTTTTCCGAGAATTTAGTGGCCTTGCCAATTGCCATGAGTAGCAGCTCCTGTCAGGAGGGAGAGGCTTGGAAGATGGCAGCTCAGGACCACCTCCAGAAGTTCTTCCTGCAGGACCACGGCAGGCGTGCTTTAGGCTGCTTTCACACATTTTTTTACTGCCGTTTTTCTCCACTTTTGGCTTTTTAGTGACTTGTTTGTGCATAAGGTTTTTTTAGGCGCTTTTTTTTTCTGTAAAAACACAATCTCTAATTGTTAACTGAAAGTCTATGGGAAATACAGGGATCTCAAGTCTCCCGGACGTTCAGGGAGTCTCTTGTTTTTTAAGTTCGGCGTCCAAAGTTGGGGTTGGGGTTATCGGAGAATCCCATTATGGATTCCGCTACCACGGACCATAATAGCATTTAGAATCCAAAAGGCGATTCTTCAATGAACCCGAACCTTGGACAACACTAAGGACCTGGGGTGACGTCACCGTCATGTGATCAGTGCAGGGGGCGCAGCTCAGCACTGGATTGGATAAGAGGTGGTAGGTTACTGAGCCACGCCCCCTGCACTGATCACATGACGGTGACGTCACCCCAGGTCCTTAGTGTTGTCCAAGGTTCGGGTTCATTGAAGAATCCCCTTATGGATTCCAAATTACCCGAATCCATAACGGGCAGGGCCAGCGCGTCCTATAAGCGGACTAGGCAGCCGCGTAGAGCGCCCCTTGGGAAGGAGCGCTGCTGAGAGCGCCGGCCCCGCCTCATGCTGCAGCCGCCCGAAAGCTCTATATTGAGCCTCTGGCGGCTGCAGCACTACCCGGACTGGTGTGTCCATGAGGGCGTACCGCCTGGGCGCAGCAAGAGGAGAGGAGCTGACAGGAGGGAAGTGCTCTGCGCTCCCTCCTGTCAGTCTTTCATTGTAGCGTGGCCGAGCCCTGTATGGCCTGCGGGTACAGGGAGCATCTGTCTCCTGTACCCAGCCGGACTGACATGAAGTGCGCACATAGTGTGCACTTCCTGTCAGTCCGCTCGGGTACAGGAAACAAAAGCACCTGTACCCGCGGACCATACAGAGCTCGGTCACGCTACACCAGAGGGAGGGGGGAGTAAAGAATGACAAGAAAGAAGAGGGGGAGACTAGAGAATGACATGGGGGGGTGACAAGAAAGGGAGAGAGAATGACAAGAGGGGGGAAAGAATGACATGGGGGGGGAAGGGAATGACAAGGGGGAGAATGACAAGAAGGACAAAGAGAATGACTAGGGGGGGAAAGAGAATGACAAGAGGGGGGAGAGAGAACTGGCGTTAGTTAACCTGTTCCCGAACGCACGGATGCGTCCTGGCGGCGGCAGGTTTATTCCTCCTGGACGCATCCGTGCGTCATCTCGCGAGAACCGAGATCTGCTGTGAACGCGCGCATGCGCGCGCGTTCACATCAGAGCGCGGCTCTGCAGTTGTACTACAGCCTGCCAGCGATGATCAATCGCTGGCAGGCTGTAAATGTAAAATAAATTAGATCAAAGTGGTATATCAGACGCTGTGTTGTTAACAGAGTCTGATATACCTAATACCTGGTCCTCTGGTGGTCCCATTTACTGGGATCGACCACCAGAGGACCAGGTAACAATGTAAAGTTGCACCAAACACTACACTAACCCCCCACCCCCTCACTTTATAACCACTATTAACCCTTTGTTAACCCCTGATCACCCCATATAGACTTCCTGATCACCCCCTGTCACTGATCACCCCCCTGTAAGGCTCTATTCACATGTCCATATGTGTTTTGCGGATCCGCAAAACACGGACACCGGCAATGTGCTTTCCGCATTTTGCAGATCCGCACATTGCCAAAACTATATAGAAAATGCTTTTTCTTGTACGCAATTGCGGACAAGAAAAGGACATGTTCTATATTTTTGCGGAACGGAAGTGCAGACCCGTAAGTGCGGATCCGCAATTCCGGATCCGAGCGGGACAAAGTCTGTCCCCATAGAAATGAATGGGTCCGCAATTCCGTTCCGCAAACAGAATTTCGGACGTGTGAATAGGGCATAAGGGTCCCTTATCACCGCCAGTTAGTTAGCTACTTGTTAGGTAGCTAGCGCCCAGCCCACCGCACCGCAGTCACTGATTTTGGCAGAGATTTTTCCATCCACATTGATCGATGCGAATGAAAAAATCTGTGCCGTTCATTTTTTTTCTTTTTTCAGCCCAGAGGCTGAACGGAAAAAAAAAATCTCATTACCCGTATGCTCAATATACGGAGAATCGCAGAAACTCCTATTGCTGGCCATACGTGTAATGATTGCGAAGACCCTCAAATGCCAGAGCAGTACAAAAACCCCACATGTGACCCCATTTTAGAAAGAAGACACCCCAAGGTATTCCGTGAGGGGTATGGTGAGTTCATGCAAAATTTTTTTTTTTGTCACAAGTTAGTGGAATATGAGACTTTGTAAAAAAAAAAAATCAATTTCCGCTAACTTGTGCCAAATTATTTTTTTTTTCTGTGAACTCGTCATGCCCCTCACGGAATACCTTGGGGTGTCTTCTTTCCACAATGGGGTCACATGTGGGTATTTATACTGCCCTGGCATTTTAGGAGTCCTAAAGCGTGAGAATCCAAATGCGTAAAAATGCCCTGTGAAATCCTAAAGGTACTCATTGGAATTTGGGCCCCTTTGCGATCTTGGCTGCAAAAAGTGTCACACATGTGGTATCGCCGTACTCAGAAGAAGTAGGGCAATGTGTTTTAGGGTGTATTTTACATATACCCATACTGGGTGAGAGAAATATCTCTGTAAATGACAACTTTTTAATTTTTTTTTATACAAAGTTGTCAATTTACAGCGATATTTTTCACACAAAGTATGGGTATATGTAAAAATACACCCCAAAACACATTGCCCTACTTCTCCTGAGTACGGCGATACCAGATGAGTGACACTTTTTTGCAGCCTGGGTGCGCAAAGGGGCCCAAATTCCAACGAGTACCTTTAGCTTTTACATGGCTGCTCACAGTTTAGCCCCGCCCAAAATGCCAGAACAGTACAAACACCCCACAAATGACCCCATTTTGGAAAGAAGACACACCAAGGTATTCACTGAGGGGCATAGTGAGTCCGTGGGAGATTTTATTTTTTTTTTGCCAGAAGTTAGCAGAAATGGAAACTTTATTATTTTTATTTTTTTCCTCAGAAAGTGTCATTTTCCGCTAACTTGTGAAAAAAATGAAATGATACATGAACTCACCATGCCCCTCCGCGAATACTTTGGGGTGTCTTCTTTCTAAAATGGTGTCATTTGGGGGTATTTATACTATCCTGGCATTCTAGCACCTGAAGAAACATGACAGGCGCTCAGAAAGTCAGAGCTGCTTCAAAATGCAGAAATTCACTTTTTGCACCATAGTTTGTAAACGCTATAACTTTTACCCAAACCAATAAATATACACTTATTGGACTTTTTTTTATCAAAGACATGTAGAACAATAAATTTTGAGAAAAATGTATATAGAAATGTAGTTTTTTTAAAAATTTTACAACAGAAAGTGAAAAATTTCATTTTTGCAAAAATGTCATTTATTTTTTATTAATAGCAAAAAAAGTAAAAATGTCAGCAACAATGAAATACCACCAAATGAAAGCTCTATTAGTGAGAAGAAAAGGAGGCAAAATTCATTCGGGTGGTAAGTTGCATGACGGAGCAATAAACGGTGAAAGTAGTGTAGTGCGGAATTGTAAAAAGTGGCCTGGTCATTAAGGGTGTTTAAGCTAGGGGGGCTGATGTGGTTAAAGGGTTCTGCAGTTTATTTAAACTGATAATTTATCCTCTGGATAGATCATCAGCATCTGATCGGCAGGGGTCCAACACCCGGGAACCTCGCCGATTAGTTGTTTGAGAAGGCAGCGGCGCTGGCAGTAGCACCTCGGCCTTCTTGCAGTACAAACACCCCACAAATGACCCCATTTTGGAAAGAAGACACCCCAAGGTATTCACTGAGGGGCATAGTGAGTCCGTGAAAAATTTAACTTTTTGTCAAAAGTTAGCAGAAAGGGAGACTTTATGAGAAAAAACTATAAAAAATCAATTTCCGCTAACTTGTGCCAAAAAAAAAATCTTCTATGAACTCGCCATGCCCCTCATGGAATACCTTGGGGTGTCTTCTTTCTAAAATGGGGTCACATGTGGGTATTTATACTGCCCTGGCATTTTAGGGGCCCTAAAGCGTGAGAAGAAAAATGCGAGAAAAATGCCATCCTAAAAGGTACTCATTGGTTTTAGGGCCCCTTTGCGCATCTTGGCTGCAAAAAGTGCCACACATGTGGTATCGCCGTACTCAGGAGAAGTAGGGCAATGTGTTTTGGGGTGTATTTTTACATATACCCATGCTGGGTGAGAGAAATATCTCTGTAAATTGACAACTTTGAATAAAAAAATGTAAAAAGTTGTCGTTGTCGTTTATATTTCTCACACACAGTATGGTTATATATAAAAATACACCCCAAAACACATTACCCTACTTCTCCTGAGTACGGCGATACCACATGAGTGACACTTTTTTGCAGCCAAGATGCGCAAAGGGGCCCTAAATCCAATGAGTACCTTTAGGATTTCACAGGGCATTTTTACGCATTTGGATTCTCACGCTTTAGGGGCCCCTAAAATGCCAGGTCAGTATAAATACCCCACATTTGACCCCATTTTGGAAAGAAGACACCCCAAGGTATTCCGTGAGGGGCATGGCGAGTTCACAGAATTTTTATTTTTTTGGCACAAGTTAGCGAAATTGATATTTTTTTTTTTTTTTTTTTTACAAAGTCTCTTATTTCACTAACTTGTGACAAAAATATAAATTTTACATGAACTCACCATACCCCTCACAGAATACCTTGGGGTGTCTTCTTTCTAAAATGGGGTCACATGTGAGGTATTTATACTGTCCTGGCATTTTAGGGGCCCCTAAAGCGTGAGAAGAAGTCTGGAATCCAAATGCGTAAAAATGCCCTGTGAAATCCTAAAGGTACTCATTGGTTTTAGGGCCCCTTTGCGCATAATGGCTGCAAAAAAGTGTCACACATGTGGTATTGCCGTACTCAGGAGAAGTAGGGCAATAAGTTTTGGGGTGTATTTTTATATATACCCATACTTTGTGTGAGAAATATCGCTGTAAACGACAACTTTTAAAAATTTTTTATACAAACCATGCGGAGAGGAATAGGAAAATCCAGCTTCGATGGTATCTTACGCCAGATAGATTGGCGCATATGGTTCCTGACTATTCACATTTATGTTGGAGAGGGTGCGGCGGTAGGGGTCACCCGCTGCATATGTGGTGGTCTTGTCCTCTGACCCGACCCTTGTGGGACAGAGTTCACAGTACTATAGTTGAGGTTACGAGCTTATCTCTTTCCCTCACTCCTGAACTAGCAGTCCTCTGTATTGGTCTCTCAGATGTACCACCTATGTATAGATGGGTCGTCGCTCATATTCTTACTGCCACTAGAACGGTAATTGCTAGACACTGGAAACAGGGCATCACCCCCTTGATATCAGAGGTGATACTTCTAGTGAATCAACATATGCAGCATGACCTGATATTTGCCTCTGACTTAAAAATCTAGGATTCGCATTCATAATCGATGGTTGCCTTGGTTATCAAGTTCCTAGCTACTCCGTTACCAGAAGCAATCTTGTAAGATTTTGTGTTGGTCCATGGGCGGTGGCCCTCGCGGATTATCTGTGCGCCCTTTCCCTACCCCCCCACCCCCTTTGTTTTTCCTTTTTCCTATTTACTTTCCAAAGTCTGTGGAGGGGAATATTGTCCGCTCCTGGTCTCATGGTGACTAATTAATTCTGTTCTACTTGGTAGCCTCTATGATTCTTTTCAAGTACTGGGTGTAATGCTGGAATTTGTGTTACCTGACTTCAGGTTTTTGTACATGTTTATGTTTATTTTCATGTATATGATGTGTCTTTATCACAATGTTGCTGCACTTATCTGTACTCAGCACATTTATGCTTTATTTCCGCATATCATGGCACATCTTTTTGTGTTATTGCAAAATCAATAAAAATTTATTGAAACATAAAAAAAATTTTTATACAAAGTTGTCAGTTTACAGAGATATTTCTCTCACCCAACATGGGTATATGTAAAAATACACCCCAAAACACATTGCCCTACTTCTTCTGAGTACGGCGATACCACATAAGTGACACTTTTTTGCAGCCTGGGTGCGCAAAGGGGACCTAAATTCCAACGAGTACCTTTAGCTTTTACAGGGCGGCTCACAATTTAGCCCCGCCCAAAATGCCAGGGCAGTAAACACGCCCCACAAATGACCCCATTTCGGAAAGTAGACACCCCAAGGTATTCACTGAGGGGCATAGTGAGTCCGTGGGAGATTTTATTTTTTTTTGCCAGAAGTTAGCAGAAATGGAAACTTTATTATTTTTATTTTTTTCCTCAGAAAGTGTCATTTTCCGCTAACTTGTGAAAAAAATGAAATGATACATGAACTCACCATGCCCCTCCGCGAATACTTTGGGGTGTCTTCTTTCTAAAATGGTGTCATTTGGGGGTATTTATACTATCCTGGCATTCTAGCACCTGAAGAAACATGACAGGTGCTCAGAAAGTCAGAGCTGCTTCAAAATGCCGAAATTCACTTTTTTGCACCATAGTTTGTAAACGCTATAACTTTTACCCAAACCAATAAATATACACTTATTGGACTTTTTTATCAAAGACATGTAGAACAATAAATTTTGAGAAAATGTATATAGAAATGTAGTTTTTAAAAAATTTTACAACAGAAAGTGAAAAATTTCATTTTTTTGCAAAAATGTCATTTATTTTTTATTAATAGCAAAAAAAGTAAAAATGTCAGCAACAATGAAATACCACCAAATGAAAGCTCTATTAGTGAGAAGAAAAGGAGGCAAAATTCATTCGGGTGGTAAGTTGCATGACGGAGCAATAAACGGTGAAAGTAGTGTAGTGCGGAATTGTAAAAAGTGGCCTGGTCATTAAGGGTGTTTAAGCTAGGGGGGCTGAAGTGGTTAAAGGGTTCTGCAGTTTATTTAAACTGATAATTTATCCTCTGGATAGATCATCAGCATCTGATCGGCAGGGGTCCGACACCCGGGAACCTCGCCGATTAGTTGTTTGAGAAGGCAGCGGCGCTGGCAGTAGCACCTCGGCCTTCTTGCTGTTTACCGCAGGCGCAGTGACGTCACAACTAGTATCACTGGCCTGGGCGGGGTTAAGCTCTGTTCACTTGAATGAAGCTTAGCCCCACCCAGGCCAATGATACTAATCGTGATGTCACTGTGAGAAGGCTGAGACGCTACTGCCAGCTCCACTGCCTTCTCAAACAGCTGATTGGCGGGGGTCCCGGGTGTCAGACTCCTGCCGATCAGTTCAAATAAACTGCAGAACCCCTTTAATATGGGAGATCATATGGGTGGGGCATTGTGATGTCACATGGGGGGGGGGGGCGGCAAACTTTTCTTGTGCCTAGGGCGGCAAAAATCCTTGCACCGGCCCTGATAATGGGATGCTTCGATAACCCGAACTTGTGACGCCGAACTTAAAATACAAATTCGCTCAACACTATCCCTGACGCCCGCATGTAATACAATATATCCCGGAAATGGAGAGGCACTGGGGGAGCTGATGGAGAGGCACTGGGGGGCTGATGAGAGGCACTGCGGGGCTGATAAATGTAATAAAAAGTTTCTGAAAGAAAAAAAAGAAAACCTTCCTGAAATGAGAAGTGCACCTCCCTGAAATTAGTTTTCGCAGGTTGGGATGTCTGGAAATATAAAGTGCAGGATGCTGTAGCTCCTGGTGTATTTTTTCAGGCGTCTTCACATCGTTTTAGTGACCTCCAGTACGCATTTTTACTGCCGTCACCAAGGGGCTTTCGGCTAGGCCACCGCCTTTTATGGCGGTGTGGGGGGTGTGGTTGTGGGGGGCATGGCTTAATAGGAGGTGTTAAGTCGCTATGTCGTAATGTGGCTCCCAGTATTAATAGTGCCCCCCAGAATGGATAATGGCTCCATCAGTGCCCCCCAGAATTAATAATGCCTCACTAGTGCCCCTCAGTAATAGTAATGCCTCCATTAGTGCCCCCCAGAATTAATAATGCCCCCATTAGTGGCCCCAGTAATAGTAATGCCTCAATTAGTGCCCCCAGACTTAATAATGCCCCCATTACCGTCCCCAGAATGAAGTGTCCCCATGAGAGCCCCCCAATAATATTAATGTCCCCAGTGACCCCCACAATTACTAATGCCCCCTCCTCTGTGCAACCCCCCCCCCCCCCCCCAAAAAAAAAAACCTCACCTCCTCCATTTGATCGCGCCGCAGTGAACACTGGCTGCTGACTGGAAACTCAGGACAGGACCTGCAGTCCAGTGTGATGACGTCTCACAGGTCCTGTCCTGTGCTTCCAGTGAGCAGCGAGTGTTTACAGTGGCCCGAGCAAGTGGAGGAGGTGAGTTTTTTTTTCTTAACACAAGTGGAAGTTTGGGGCAGGAGTGAAAGGCTGTACTAATGAGCGCTCCACAATGGAAGCACTGATTAGTAACAGTCCATATAGGTTAATACCGGCAATACTAATATTCCCTGTGGTAAAAAATGACCAGCATCAGCAGGGCCACTAAAATGCCGACCTTGCTGGTGAGATAGCGGCTGGGTGGCAACTCTATTTATGGCGGCCCGGTCTAAGTGCTACACGGCTCTCTCATGACAGCTGGGCTTCTTCTCCGAATGTCAGGATTGGCCAAAGCATTGGTCTGAGCCATTTAACTCCTATGATGCTGCAATCAGTAGCAACCACTACATCTACGTGGTTTAGAGAGAGGGGCTCCCTCTATCAGGCGTCGGCACTCTGTGAATTAAATTGAGTGCCAACCCTGTGGAGCAGCCTGGTAGTGTGTGTCCGTATCCCACTGATGGTGTAATGTACCTCATGCAAAAAACAAGCCCTCATACAGTTACATCGACTGACAGAAAAAAAGTTATAGCTCTTAGAAGGCAACAATGAAAAAAAATTGCTTGCTCACTCAGGCCCAAAACAGGCTGGTCATTTTGGGCACAATATTTGCAAAAAAAAAGGGCCACAAGAATGCAGGTAGCTAAAAAAATGTAGCATTTTTACTAGTGATGAGCGAGCATGCCGAGCACCGCTTGTATTCGTCTCATTGCTCGAGTCTCCTCCCCGCACGTTTGGTGCCTTCTAAGCAGCCAATAAAGGTCCAGGTAAGTAATTCCCCTCAGTGTAAGGCCATAGCAATGTTAGCTGTGAGCCTTACACGGATTGGCTGGCTGGTACACGTGATAACATTTCATATAGGAGCTGAGGACCGGCACTCGGCTCATTCAGCGTCAGGGAGAGCAGACAGTAGGCAGGGACAGATAACGTTTTGCTCTAAGCTTACTGATTTCACTCCAAAAACCTTATTGAAAGACCTAACAGTCCTTTTAAGGACTACAGTGTGTGTTTGACAGCAGTACAGCACCTTTTATTTTTTATTTTAAGAAGGGCTTTGTTTTAGCACTATCAGGGACAGGCGTCACCAGGAAGGGACAGATAGTGCAGGGCTTGAAAATCGCTTTTATAACTTCTAAAAGACAGAAAGATTTCCGATTAGTGACATCTACAATACGCCATCATTAAGCAGTGTGTTGGGCAGATATTATCAAAAGGGGCTTATTCACTACAATGTGCCTGCAACTGAGATATACACTGCACATCATAAAGCAGTGTGTTGGGCAGACATAAAAAGGGCCTTATTCACTACAGTGTTCCTTGGTACTGAGATATACACTGCACCATCATAAAGCAGTGTGTTGGGCAGACATAAAAAGAGGCTTATTCACTACAGTGTTCCTTGGTACTGAGATATACACTGCACCATCATAAAGCAGTGTGTTGGGCAGACATAAAAAGAGGCTTATTCACTACAGTGTTCCTTGGTACTGAGATATACACTGCACCATCATAAAGCAGTGTGTTGGGCAGACATAAAAAGGGGCTTATTCACTACAGTGTTCCTTGGTACTGAGATATACACTGCACCATCATAAAGCAGTGTGTTGGGCAGACATTATAAAAAGGGGCTTGTTCACAACAGTGAGCCTGCTACTGAGATATACACTGCACCATCAGATAAATTATTTGTCCTGGGGAAATTAACCTAACTTGTGCCACATGTGTGTGTGCGTTCAATCCGCAGCCGTTATATTAATTACTCCAGCAGAAAGTGATTTATATTTTGGCCATAGTTAACTAGTTTTGGGCAAATCTCTGTGTGTGTGTGTTTAGGCCGCAACCGTATATACAGTATTCCCGCAGACAATACATTTAATTTGGGACAAATTTGTATCCAATATAGAACTACATCTGAATACAGCGTGTATTGTCAAAATTACATTATCTTTGGGCTAGTGTAGTGCCCAAATTCTGTATTTTTTGTATGCAGTACCTTACCGGAAGCCAATACAGTGTGTATTGTAAATATTATGTTATCTCTGGGCTAGTGTAGTGTCGTAAACCTTTATTTTTCTGTATCCAGTACCTTACTGGAAGCCAATACAGTGTGTATTGTAAAAATTACATTATCTCTGGGCTAGTGTACTCCTGAAAATCTTTATTTTTCTGTATTTAGTACATTACAGCAAGCCAATACAGTGTGTACTGTAAAAATGTCATTATCTTTGGCCTACTGTAGTGCCGAAAATTTTTATTTCTCTGACTCCAGTACATTACAACAAGCCAATACAGTTTGTACTGTAAAAATTTCATTATCTGTGGCCTACTGTAGTGCTGAAAATTTGTATTTCTCTGTCTCCAGTACATTACAGCAAGCCAATACAGTATGTATTGTAAAAAATACATTATCTCTGGGTTAGTATAGTGCCGAAAATCTGTATTTTTCTGTATCCAGTACTGTCCTGCATCAGAAAACCGTGTCTTTAGCGGACAGTAAAACAATCTGCACACATCTACAGAGAAAACCATTAATATGAAGAAGGCTACACAAAGGGAGAGGGAAGTGGGCGTGATGCTGATGGTGCAAGCAGAGGCCGTGGCCCTGGGAGTGATGCTGATGGTGCAAGCAGAGGCCGTGGCCCTGGGCGCAATGAAACTGTGCCTGCAGCCAGTGCACCAGAAAAAACTAAAAAATCCAGCTTTATGTCCAACTTAGCTGGGCGGCGCAGGACAACACTGTCCAAGTCGGACCAGTGCGAACAGGTGGTTGGTTGGATTGCAGAAGATAATGCTTCCAGTCGGTTAAGCACCACCCTCTCTTCCACGAAGTCCAGTCTCTGTAGCCAAGAGTCTGGTCAACCGAATCCTCACTCTGATGCTCCTTCCTCACACCATGTTGCGTCTGGCCAAACAAGTGATCCCACACTCGGATATTCACATGACCTCTTTTCATCGCCAGTACTTGGTTTGGCTCTCTGGCTAAGCATGCTTGAAGAGGTACCTGAGATATTGTGCCCTGATTCCCAACCTCTTGCTCTTTTACAGTCTCAAGAAGATGACCCTGGTGAATGGCAATCATTCATTCATGAGGTGGATGATGATGAGACACAGTTGCCAATCACTGAGGTGGTGGTTAGGTCAAGTCAGAAGGATGAGCAGAGTGAGGAAGTGGAAGAGGAGGTGGTGGACGATGAGGTCACTGACCCAACATGGGAATGTAAAAAGCCGAGCGAGGACAGCAGTACAGAGGGGGAGGGATCCATAGCACCGCAGCGGTCTGGAAGAGGCAGTGGAATTGCAAAAGGGAGACGTCGGCCCACACCAAACAGGCCCGCAACTGTTACACCGAGCACCCCCATGCGTAAATCTACCTTGCCAAGGGGTAGGTGTTCCACAGTATGGCGCTTTTTTGAGGAAAGCGCAGGCGAAAAAAGAGTCGTAGTCTGAAACCTGTGCCATACCAAAATGAGCCGGGGCATGAACACTAGCAACCTCACCACCACCAGCATGATCCGCCACATGGCATCCAAGCACCCTAATAAGTAGGCCAAACGCCTGGGTCCACACTCTGTGTCTGCGGGTACCACCACTGCCTCCACTTCCCCTGTGTTACACACTGCTGGCCAATCTCCTGTCGAAGGCGCAGGCCCAAATGCCTGAACTGTCAGCAACAACCGCATGAACCATGAGCAACAACATCCACTTCCCTGTCCCAGCACAGCGTCCAAATGTCGATAACACAGGCATTTGAACGCAAGCGCAAATACCCACCCACAGGCCATAGCACTAAATGCGCAACTTTCGAAATTACTGGCCCTTGAAATGTTGCTATTTAGGCTTGTGGACACTGAGGCCTTCCGCAGCCTGATGTTGGCGGCCGTCCCTCGGTATGCAGTCCCCAGCCGCCACTATTTTTCACGGTGTGCCGTGCCCGCCTTACACCAGCATGTGTCCCAGAACATCACCCGTTGTCAAAGATGGAGTACAGTTAGCAGGAACTGATAAATAACGACAGACTGGCTTGATCCCAAACTAAGGAAAACATAGGAGGGCCCTATAAATCCCTAAGAACTCTCCCAAACTACTGTGCACATGTACAAGTCCCGGTGGTAGACAGATACATGCCCTCGTACCTATAACTGAGTGACACCTGAATTCCCTATAGTAGTGAGGGGAACAGCCACCGGCTCCCTGCACAGAATACGGAGGGAGTCAGGGTCACCTAGACTCAAGCCAGCAAACAAAACACAAAGTAAATGGAATGCACTTATCTTAGAGCAAAACAACTGCAGCCTCCAGCAGCACACACTTCATCCAGGAAGTAATATAAACCGCACGGAGAAGCAGTAAGGGAGGGAATATAAAGGAAACCAATTAATCAATATAAGAGGCAGCTGAGGGAGAGAGAACGTCATACACAAGACAGGGAGGAACCTCTGACCGACCGTCTCCCAGACCCGGCGGTGACACCCGTGCCCTGACCGACGCACTTACTGGGAAGGTCCACCTCAACAAGGACAACTGCTGGTGGCCAGGGACGCTACATTTCCCTGAATTAGGCCATGAGGAGGAGCTGGAGACACTTGCCTCTGCTACAGAGGCTAGTACCCATGGAACTTTAATTCCATCTGTTCAGCGTGGATAGGCAGAAGAGGAGGATGAGGGTATAGAGAGTTATCCTGAAGTTCACATCGACGTCTTGCCCGTTGGTACTCTGGCACACATGGCTGACTTTAAGTTAGGCTGCCTTTCCCGCAACCCTCGCGTTATACGCATTTTAGGTAACAAAGATTACTGGGTGTTCACCCTTCTCGACCCCCGCTACAAAGAGAACTTCTCATCTCTCATTCCTGTGGTGGAGAGGACTAGTAAAACTGTGCAATACCAGAAGGTACTTGTTGACAGATTTCTCCAAAATTTTCCATCTGACAATGCGGCCGCCAGAGTCCGTACTTCCTTAGGCAACCGAGGAAAGGAGACAAGGGGAACACACAGTAGTTCCAACAGAGGCAGGGCAACACTTTCCAAGGCATGGGACACATTCATGACACCCCACCAGCAACCTCACCCTGAAGCGCGGCCTAGTGCTACAAGGAGGTAAAAGTTTTGGAAGATGTTGAAGGAATACATTGCAGACCGTGTCAGCGCCCTAAATGATCCCTCAGTGCCTTACAACTACTGGGTGTCCAAGCTGGACACGTGGCACGAACTTGCGCTCTACGACTTGGACGTGCTGGCCTGCCCTGACGCCAGCGTATTGTCTGAGTGTGTATTTAGTGCTGCTGGTGGCATTATAACAGATAAGCGTATCCGCTTGTCCACTGACAATGCTGACAGGTTGACTCAGATAAAAATGAACAAGGCCTGGATTGCTCCTGACTTCTCCACTCAGGAAAGCTGAGCTAATGAGGAACAAAAACGCTATTTAAATGTATGCTTTATAATGTACTCAATCCACAAGATTCAGATGCACCCTTTTCACTGCAAAAAAAATGGTATATGTTTGAATCTTGTTTTCTCATCTGCCTCCTCTTCCATACAGAATATATATGCCCTCATTACAATGTTTTGTATGGTTAGCTTGGCTTCAGGCCCTCACCTCCAATGCTTTATACGGTCTGCTCACCTGTAGGCCATAACTGCAATGTTTTTGGGGGTTCGCTAGGCTTTAGGCCCTCACCTCCAATACTTTATACGGTCTGCTCTCCTGTAGGCCATCACTGCAATGTTTTATGGAGTTTGCTAGGCCTCAAGCCCTCACCTTCAATGCTTTATAAGGTCTGCTCACCTGTAGGCCATCACTGCAATGTTTTATGGGGTTCACTAGGCCTCACGCCCTAACCTCCAATGCTTTATAAGGTTTGCTCACCTGTAGGCCATCACTGCAATGTTTTATGGGGTTCACTAAGCTTCAGGCCCTCACCTCAATGCTTTATACCATCTGCTCACCTGTAGGCCATCACTGCAATGTTTTATGGGGTTCGCTAGGCTTCAAGCCCTAACCTCCAATGCTTTATACGGTCTGTTCACCTGTAGGCCATCACTGCAATGTTTTATGGAGTTCACTAAGCTTCAGGCCCTTACCTCCAATGTTTTATACAGTCTGCTCACCTGTAGGCCATCACTGCAATGTTTAATGGGGTTCGCTAGGCTTCAGGCCCTCACCTCCAATGCTTTATACGGTTTGTTTACCTGTAGGCCATCACTGCAATGTTTTATGGGATTCGCTAGGTTTCAGGCCCTCACCTCCAATGCTTTATACGGTCTGCGCACCTGTAGGCCATCACTGCAATGTTTTATGGGGTTCACTTGGCTTCAGGCCCTCACCTCCAATGCTTTATATGGTCTGCTCACCTGTAGGCCATCACTGCAATGTTTTATGGGGTTCACTAGGCTTCAGGCCCTCACCTCCAATGCTTTATACGGTCTGCTCACCTGTAGGCCATCACTGCAATGTTTTATGGGGTTCACTAGGCTTCAGGCCCTCACCTCCAATGCTTTATACGGTCTTCTCACCTGTAGGCCTTTACTGCAATGTTTTATGGGGTTCGCTAGGCTTCAGGCCCTAACCTCCAATGCTTTATTCGGTCTGCTCACCTGTAGGCCATCACTGCAATGTTTTATGGGGTTCACTAGGCTTTGTATGGTTAGCTTGGCTTCAGGCCCTCACCTCCAATGCTTTATACGGTCTGCTCACCTGTAGGCCATAACTGCAATGTTTTTTGGGGTTCGCTAGGCTTTAGGCCCTCACCTCCAATACTTTATACGGTCTGCTCTCCTGTAGGCCATCACTGCAATGTTTTATGGAGTTCGCTAGGCCTCAAGCCCTCACCTTCAATGCTTTATAAGGTCTGCTCACCTGTAGGCCATCACTGCAATGTTTTATGGGGTTCACTAGGCCTCACGCCCTAACCTCCAATGCTTTATAAGGTTTGCTCACCTGTAGGCCATCACTGCAATGTTTTATGGGGTTCACTAAGCTTCAGGCCCTCACCTCCAATGCTTTATACCATCTGCTCACCTGTAGGCCATCACTGCAATGTTTTATGGGGTTCGCTAGGCTTCAAGCCCTAACCTCCAATGCTTTATACGGTCTGTTCACCTGTAGGCCATCACTGCAATGTTTTATGGAGTTCACTAAGCTTCAGGCCCTTACCTCTAATGTTTTATACAGTCTGCTCACCTGTAGGCCATCACTGCAATGTTTAATGGGGTTCGCTAGGCTTCAGGCCCTCACCTCCAATGCTTTATACGGTTTGTTTACCTGTAGGCCATCACTGCAATGTTTTATGGGATTCGATAGGTTTCAGGCCCTCACCTGCAATGCTTTATACGGTCTGCGCACCTGTAGGCACTCATTGCAATGTTTTATGGGGTTCACTTGGCTTCAGGCCCTCACCTCCAATGCTTTATATGGTCTGCTCACCTGTAGGCCATCACTGCAATGTTTTATGGGGTTCACTAGGCTTCAGGCCCTCACCTCCAATGCTTTATACGGTCTGCTCACCTGTATGCCATCACTGCAATGTTTTATGGGGTTCACTAGGCTTCAGGCCCTCACCTCCAATGCTTTATACGGTCTTCTCACCTGTAGGCCTTTACTGCAATGTTTTATGGGGTTCGCTAGGTTTCAGGCCCTAACCTCCAATGCTTTATTTGGTCTGCTCACCTGTAGGCCATCACTGCAATGTTTTATGGGGTTCACTAGGCTTCAGGCCCTCACCTCCAATGCTTTATAAGGTCTGCTCACCTGTAGGCCATCACTGCAATGTTTTATGGGGTTTGCAAGGCTTCAGGCCCTTACCTCCAATGCTTTATAAGGTCTGCTCACTTGTAGGCCATCACTGCAATGTTTTAAGGGGTTCACTCCCCTTCGATCCCTCACCTCCAATGCTTTATTGTTCAATCATTTTTATTGTAGGATAAAGCACATAGAAAAAAACAACATGACCATTGTTACGATAATGACAAGCAAATCAAATTACTATAGCAATATCTATACGTGGTTCAAAGGTACAACATGAAGCAATGACATGTGACTCAAAAAAGAATTGGCCAGGCACATACATACAAAGACATCGACATCGACAACATAGATATACACCAGGGAAAGGGAGACACACAGGAAGGTATCCTTATATAAGAAGTTCCATCTAACCTGTCCTACACATCAGGAATATTATGAGCCTGAGCCAGCCAATTACGAAACGCCTGGGAACCCTTAAAAGGAATCCATGGGGTCCATAGTTTCAAATACTTCTGGTCCCAACCCTCCTCCTCTGCCATCAGCTCCTCCATCCTCCGTATATTTTCAAACGTATCTAGCCATTCCCCAATATGTGGGGCGTCCCGAGATTTCCAGTGTCTGGGCACCACCAAACGGGCAGCCTGAACAAAAGATCTCAGAAGGCCCTTCTTTAATAAGCGAATGGGACCTGGAACCAACGATAGCAGAGCCTCCTCCAGGGTCCATTGGGACGTGGAACCAGATACCTGGTTATATAAGTCATTCAATGCTGTCCAGAAAGGGACAATCTTTGGGCACTGCCACCAGATGTGGGACATCGTACCGACAGCCCCCTCACACCTCCAACAGACATTCGGGCATGTTGGGTAGAAAGAATGTAAAACGCAGGAGTCCTATACCATCTGGAAAGGATCTTGAAATGTTTCTCCTGCAGGCCACAGCTTATGGAAAACTTATGAGACAGCGTAAATGCCTTAAACCACTTCTGAAAATTCCTTACCTAGTTCTTTCTCCCACGCCCTTACCCAGGGCAAGGAAGAGGGAGGCCCCCCGGTCTCCTGAAGCAGCCCATACACCAGAGACACCAGATGGGAAGGTGGGGATTTTTGCATACACAACGCTTCAAAGGGTGTGAGATCTCTGGACAGGATTGAAATCAAGCCCAAAGAAGATATGACATTTTTGAGACCGTTATATTGAATCCAGGCACCCCTCTCATTCCGTCCTGGGAAGGAGTCCAGAGGACGAACAAAGGACTTCGTTGCCAGCTGATGTACCCTAACGTTATCTTCCCTACGTAATCCCAATAGCACCTGCTGCTCCATTCCCATTGGAAAGCTAGGATTATGGAATATGGGCGTCATGGGGCCCGGAAAAGATGTACACCCTAGGGGAACTGCGCATTTGTCCCAAACCTGTAGCACGCCCGCAGTGAGAAAACCTCCAATGCTTTATACGGTCTTCTCACCTGTAGGCCATTACTGCAATGTTTTATTAGGTTCGCTAGGCTTCAGTCCCTCATCTCCAATGCTTGATAAGGTCTGCTCACCTGTAGCCCACCACTGCAATGTTTTATAGGGTTCGCTCACCTTCAGGCCCTCACTACAATTTTTTATTGGGTCTGCTCACCTTTAGGCCCTCAACTATAATGTTAACCAGCACGCCCTTGCTCCAAATGTTTTTGAGGGTCACCAGTAGGCCATTCATGATCATTTTTCAAGAGTGAGTGTGATGCCCTCCTTTATGTGTAATAAAGGGTGTATTGGAGTGCCGGTTCCTGGTAATTTTTGGCAGCCCTTTAATTTAGTGCATAGGCTTTATGAGTGCAGCAGTGTACCTGAACAATTGTAGCACTATGTGAATGAGGCCCTCCTTTATCTGATATACAGGCTGTATCGGAGTGCTTCTTCGTTCAAATTTTTGGCAGCATTGGCACTGTATATACAATTGAACATACAGGAAATAATGTTTCCTAACAATTTTACCTCTAAAAATGTCTTTTTTTTTTTTGAGGGGGCGGGATTTTGGGCGTGATTTTGTCGCTATGTAAAAGTGGGACAATATGGTTCCCAGCAATGACATTGGAGTCCAAGATGCACCCAGACATGGTCCCCATGCTGTTCCAGATCCATTTCGGTGGTGTTTCTGTCACTTTCTGATCTTTTCCAATGGACTAGTGATGTCGCGAACATAAATTTTTCCGTTCGCGAACGGCGAACGTGAACCACCATAGACTTCAATAGACAGGCGAATTTTAAAACCCACAGGGACTCTTTCTGGCCACAATAGTGATGGAAAAGTTGTTTCAAGGGGACTAACACCTGGAGTGGACTGTGGCATGCCGGAGGGGGATCCAAGGCAAAACTCCCATGGAAAATTACATAGTTGACGCAGAGTGTGGTAAGTTAAATTCGCAATGTGATTAATATAACCTGCATTAATCGCATTGCGAATTAAACTTAGAGCTGGGTTCCTAATGGTTGTAACGCTAGAATATAACTAACATTGAGAATATAGCGCTATATTCTCAATGTTCGTTATATTCTTGCAATACAACCATTAGGAACCCAGCTCTAAGTTGAATTTACAATGCTGTTAATACAGGTTATATTAATTGCATTGCGATTACAACTACTACACTGCAGCTTCAGAATGAATCTAAGATGGATGCCGTCCTTGCTTTTTGATAGGAGGTGGGAGGGTCTGGGAGGGAGACTGATGAACTAGCCCTAAAAAGGGTTTTTTGGGGTGCCGTCAGGACGCTGTCCTTACAGCAGAGATCTGATGAGTCTTTCAGGACTGGAGTGGACACTGAATACACTAGCCTAGCTATCGATTTCCCTATTAAATCAGCAGCAACTACACTCTCCCTCCTCTCACTAAGACTGCAGCTTCCGAATAAATCTAAAATGGATGCTGTCCAGGAGATGGGAGGGTCTGGGAGGGAGGGTATGCTGCTGATTGGCTGGAATGTGTCTGCTGACTGTGAGGTACAGGGTCAAAGTTTACTCAATGATAGGGGGTGGACCCAACATCGCATATGTTCACCCGCCGCGATGAACGCGCACAAGTTATGTTCGCCGGGAACTGTCCGCCGGTGAATATGCGTTTTCTATCAAAAATGCCCAAATGGCGCCTGGGGGGGGTTAAGATATCTTGCTTTGGAGGCAGCAGAATGTTGGTGGTAGTCATAGTCAACCGTCATATACAATCAAATAGAGGCATTAAATGGATTCGCAAAGCGATTAATAATTGTAAGTATTATTCGCATTGCGATTACAACTTAGAGCTGAGTTCCTAATGGTTGTATTGCTAGAATACAATAACGTATATTCTAGTAATACAACAACTATTAGGAACTCAGCTCTAAGTTGAATTCGCAACGAGATTAATGCAGGTTATATTAATCGCATTGCGAATTAAACTTAGGTCTCTTTCACACTAGCATTTTTGTTTTCCGGCATAGAGATCCGTCGTCGGGTCTTTATGCCGGAAAAATCCTGATCAGGATTATCCCAATGCATTCTGAATGGAGAGAAATCCGTTCAGGATGCATCAGGATTAGTGTTGAGCGAACAGTTCGAAAATCGTTCGGGTCCGTACCGAATTTTGGGGTGTCCGTGACACGGACCCGAACCCGGACATTTTCAAAAAAGTTCGGGTCCGGTGTTCGTCGATTACTTCCCGCTTTCTGAAGGGCTGCACAGCAGCCAATCAGCTAGTGTTTTACTTCTTGCCCTAAGAGCCCATCACAGCCATGCCTACTAATGGCATGGCTGTGATTGGCCAAGTGCAGCATGTGACCCAGCCTCTATTTAAGCTGGAGTCACGTAGCGCCGCACGTCACACTGCTCTGATTAGTGTAGGGAGAGGGCGCAGCTTCTGTGAGGGTGAGATAGGCAGGGATAAAGAGTGAAGGATCTACCTTTCTACACCTGTGCATCAGAACAACTCAGCTGAGCTGTTCACTGAAAGTCACTATTTTGTTGAGACTGGCCAGAGCGATTTTTACTGGCACATGTAACTGGGCTGACCGGCGGTGGCCATTTTGGGACTTGTGGTGCGCCAGCACAAGCTGCCACAGAGTCTAAACCAAAGCTCCAAAGAAGTGAAAAATCTACACCTGTGAATCAGAACAACAGCGATTCAGCTGCTCAGTCAAAGTAAATTTTTTTCTGGCTGGGCAGACCGTTTTCTGGCACATGTTACTGGGCTGATAGGCGGCGGCCATTTTGGGACTTGTGGTGCTACAGCAAAAGCTGCCACAACGTCCATTAATCTCATGTAATAGTCGATTTTTTCATAGATATACTACATCAGGAGTTTGGCTGTGCTTGTGTCACCCATACTAACTGCAAAGATATTTAATATATCAGTGGTGAAACTGAAAGTAACCCACTTGGATAGCAAATCCCATGAATGTGCTGTTCCAGCTAGGCTAGCCAGTGCCACTACAGCCAAGTCCAATACTGTCAGCCAGAAATATTTTATTTTTTTTATGTGCCAGAAATATAAATTAAAAAAAGCTTTCCCCGTAGTAATAAAATGATTCTGGTGTTAGACCAGAAGAAGCACTCCTGTTGTAATTAATACTGTAAAAAGGCTTAGGCAATATTTCTCCCAGTGTGGGAAATTTATCTAGCAAAACTAGCATTTTAAAAATTCCGGTGTTCTGAAATACCAGCAGTCCTCTTGTAATTAATTCCGCAAAAAGGCATTATATTGTCCAGTGTTGTAATTTTGGTGAAAAAAAGGCCAATTTAATCAATCTGGTGTTAGTTACACCAGAAACAGTAGGCCTCACGTTTTTACTCCTGTAAAAAGGAATTAATACCGGAAAAAGGCATTACATTGTCCAGTGTTGTAATTTAGGTGAAAAAAAGGCCAATTTAATCAATCTGGTGTTAGTTACACCAGAAACAGTAGGCCTCACGTTTTTACTCCTGTAAAAAGGAATTATATCTCCCCGTGTGGGAATCTATGTACCAAAACTAGCATATTAAAAATTCTGGTGTCCAATTTGCAGCAGTTTTCTTCTAATTAATACCGGAAAAAGGAATTATATCTTCCAGTGTGGGAATTTATGTACACAAACTAGCATTTTAAAAATTCTGGTGTCCAATTAGCAGCAGTCTTCTTGTAATTAATACCGGAAAAAGGCATTACATTGTCCAGTGTTGTAATTTTGGTGAAAAAAGGCCAATTTAATCAATCTGGTGTTAGTTACACCAGAAACAGTAGGCCGCACGTTTTTACTCCTGTAAAAAGGAATTAATACCGGAAAAAGGCATTACATTGTCCAGTGTTGTAATTTAGGTGAAAAAAAGGCCAATTTAATCAATCTGGTGTTAGTTAGACCAGAAACAGTAGGCCTCACGTTTTACTCCTGTAAAAGGAATTATATCTCCCCGTGTGGGAATCTATGTACCAAAACTAGCATATTAAAAATTCTGGTGTCCAATTTGCAGCAGTTTTCTTGTAATTAATACCGGAAAAAGGAATTATATCTTCCAGTGTGGGAATTTATGTACACAAACTAGCATTTTAAAAATTCTGGTGTCCAATTAGCAGCAGTCTTCTTGTAATTAATACCGGAAAAAGGCATTACATTGTCCAGTGTTGTAATTTTGGTGAAAAAAAGGCCAATTTAATCAATCTGGTGTTAGTTAGACCAGAAACAGTAGGCCGCACGTTTTTACTCCTGTAAAAAGGAATTATATCTCCCCGTGTGGGAATCTATGTACCAAAACTAGCATTTTAAAAATTCTTTTGTCCAATTTGCAGCAGTTTTCTTGTAATTAATACCGGAAAAAGGAATTATATCTTCCAGTGTGGGAATTTATGTACACAAACTAGCATTTTAAAAATTCTGGTGTCCAATTAGCAGCAGTCTTCTTGTAATTAATACCGGAAAAAGGCATTACATTGTCCAGTGTTGTAATTTTGGTGAAAAAAAGGCCAATTTAATCAATCTGGTGTTAGTTACACCAGAAACAGTAGGCCTCACGTTTTTACTCCTGTAAAAAGGAATTAATACCGGAAAAAGGCATTACATTGTCCAGTGCTGTAATTTTGGTGAAAAAAAGGCCAATTTAATCAATCTGGTGTTAGTTAGACTAGAAACAGTAGGCCGCACGTTTTTACTCCTGTAAAAAGGAATTATATCTCCCCGTGTGGGAATCTATGTACCAAAACTAGCATTTTAAAAATTCTGGTGTCCAATTTGCAGCAGTTCACATCCTGCCGCTGCTCGCCTGTCAGCGCTACAGCGGAACTTCGGCCTTCCCGCTCACCTCCTAATATGCGACTCACCTTGCACATGCT